>JAMKQA010018890.1:0-13978 GCA_024699735.1 Posidonia australis
CTCTACCAGCGAATATGCCATGGAATCTTCCAGGCTTTTCGTCTACGAGGCTCCTTGTTGTCCTAGGAGTTACTCATGAGGAATCCCTATAAATAGACTCCTTAGGCAACCATTTGAAGGGGCTGAATCATCTTGAAAGATAGCCTTCTCCAGAATTCTGCAAACACCCACTTGCACTCGAGTTTCTTTCTCTTGCATCTAGAGGTATTCCCAGCCCTTCCAAAGCATCTAGGAGCTTATTATCTAGGGTCTTTCTTTTCTTCCTTGAAGGAACATCCATCTCGGACAAGGTAGGCCCTTTATTTTTCAAATAATCTCTTGTTCTTTTACAATGGGATAGCATGCTATTAGCTCCATGATAGGTCTGATTTCTTTTACATCATCATGAGGATTTCGTGTTGAATTCATTTATCCTTTTGGCAAGATACCCAGCATGTAAATCTATGCTTTGGTTTTAGCATGTGTAGTTTGTTTCTAGTAAGCACTGCATTATTTGTATGAGCAATCTTTCCTTTATTCTTGATGTAGTTACTTGCATGAGCAATTTGTTCTTTATGATGTTCTTGATATAATCACTTGCATGAGAAATCTTTTTATGTTCTTGATTTGATCATGGTTTCAGCATGTCATGTTGGGTCTTTTGTTACAAGTTTGAATCTTTTGCATGAACCCACTAATAATCATGTTCTAATAAGATAGCAATGGTCAAATGCATTCCATCATGCTCTTAGCAATCGCATGAATCAACTTGCATTAGCATAGATTACTCATCTTCTTGCTGGATCAAGTTCTGGATCAGATTGCAGTCTGATCCAGATTTTTCTAGGGAGCACCTATATGGCACACCAGAGTGGCGCACTTGGCCAGTGCCCCACTCTGGCGCCCCATGTAGGAGCACCAGACTGATCAGAGAGTAGAACATTCATTTTAGCATATCTGTCTGCATGATTTCCTGAATGTTTTTGAGCCCAGTTCTTTTACTATTTACTCTTTTTATTCCATGATTTTGCATGCATTTGTTTTTGGTAATAGCAAGATTATTTTCTAGTCATTTTCTCCCTTTGGATATTCAGTCCTCGGTCGAAGTCTGGTAGGCTGATTGCACCTTATTCCAACATGGAGAGCCTTGTGCATCAGCCCATGATCCAGTAGCATGACTGAATCCTGCTTATGTCATTTAGCCTAAATAGAGTGTGGTCTTGTGCGAGGCAGCCAGCCCTTGAGCACAAGGTCCTTAGATATTGAATTTGCACTTCTTTCGCTTTTAAGGCATGTTCTTCGAGTTTTGTGAAAGGTTTTATATGGCATGACTTTTCAGAATATGTTTTCATACAATTTGGCATAGCATGAATTTCTGTTTTCCCATAGCACATCATTCTGGCCCACATAGAAAGCACCTAGGTGGCGCATCAAACTGACACACTAGTCTGACGCACCTAACAGGCGCATCCGCCTGTTTTCAGTAGCACACAGAATATTTTCATGTGGTTTTTAGCATGCTTCCTCGATTTGATTTGCTTCTGGGTCTTCATTGTTTTTCTTCCTTGATACATCCGGAAAGCATGTCTCTGTTTTCAACCATTTCCATGCATGATAGTTTGCATTTGGCATATAGCAAAGCAAGGATGATAAATCACTCAAAGTACTAGATCCTTGATCTTATTTATGCAACATCTTTGCTTCGACCCTTGACCCGATGTAAGAGCGATATTTCTGAGCATTAGGACACACCACTACACATCATGCACCCATATTTTAGACACCACACACATAAGCATGGCATGGCATATCGCCCTCGTGCGTACATTAAAGGTTGAAAAGCCAACATTTCATAAGCAATTGAGAAACCAATAGAAGACCGATTTATCAGGCGTACGAGGGTGCCTAATACCATCCTCGTGCGTAACAAGGATCGTTACCCATTTTTTCTGATTTATGACCTGCTTTTCCATTGCATATTTTGCATGTTTTATATGGTTTTCCTCGTCTTCCATTTTAATAGACTAGGTGGCGACTCCTGCATTTGCATTTTTATTTTTATTATTTTTGCCGTGACTTTGCCAATCCCTCGTGTATTTTGGACTATCGTGCCAAAACCATCTTCGAGGCTGTCGTCGGCATGGTTACAAGATCAAATCCACCTTGTCTATACACAGCTGTACAAGCTCTAAACCAAACAACTAATGCTTGCCCACTTTGCTCCAGCAAACCGGCAATCTGCATGGCCTACTGTACAAAGTTTTGTACGACACCCTCTCAATGCTCGAGTGAGAACTATTATTGTAGGCGAACTCAATCGACAGCAAATGGTCCTCCCAACTCCCTTGAATGTCTAAAGCACATGCTTTGAGCATATCTTCAAGTGTCTGGATAGTCCTCTCTATCTGACCATCCGACTATGGATGAAATGTTGTGCTATAGTTGAGCACGGTGCCAAAGGCTTCCAGTAGAGTTCTCTAGAACCTCAAGGTGAACCTCGTGTCTCTGTTCGACATGATGGTCACCGGAACACCATGCAGCCTCACCACTTCAGATACATAGAACTCCACTTGGTAGTGCATCAGAAGCTTCACCCGAATGGCCAGGTAGTGAGCAGACTTGGTCTGTCGATCCACGATCACCCACATGGTGTCGTTCTTCCTTTGAGTTAGTGGCAAACCAGTCACGAAGTCCATCGAGATGTGCTCCTACTTCCACACAAGAATATCCAATAACTGCAAGGTCCCTCCAGGTCTCTGGTGCTCTGCCTTGACCTACTGGCAGGTAGTACACCTCGCCACATGGTCAGCAACATCTCTCTTCATGCAAGGCCACCAAAAATTCCACTTCAGGTCCCGGTACATCTTCGTACCTCCAGGGTGAATAGTGTACCTAGATAGATGTGCTTTATTTAACAACCTCTTCTAGCCACCTCATGCTGGGGCACATATAAACGCATATCATACCTCAGCTTTCCATATACCCCAACAAAGAAATGAGGCTCTCTACCAGCCTCCAACTTCTCCAACACAGCCTCAACGAAGGGATCCAACTACTGATAGGCGACAATAAACTCTAACAGCTTACGATGGACAGACAGGTTGCCACCCAGGCACCACCATTCCCCGAGCTTGCCGCTTCGGCCTGCAGCTCACCAGATCCTCCAACATGGTCCACTCCTTGACCATTAGGCTCGCCATCACATGCATACACCGATTTAGGACATCAACGACCATGTTGGCCTTGCCGGGATGGTAGGACAGGCTAAAATCATAGTCCTTCAAATACTCCACCCAACGACACTACCTCAGGTTAAGGTCCCTCTACGTGAAGATATACTTCAAGCTCTGATGATCGGTGAAGACCTGAAACTGCTCCCTATAGAGATAGTGTCACCAGAGCTTGAGAGCGAACACTACGGCAGCCATCTTTAAATCGTGGGTCGAGTAGTTCTTCTCATGATCATTCAGCTGGCGCGAAGCATATGCGATGACATGCCATGTTGCATCAGAACACACCCTAACCCAACACCACTGGCATCACTATACATAGTGAAGCCACCACTTCTAGAAGGCAGAGTCAACATAGAGGCAGAAACCAGACGAGACTTCAGTTCTTGGAAACTCGCCTTACAATTCTGGTCCCAGCAAAAAGGAACTCCCTTCCAGGTCAACTCTGTCAAAGGCACGGCTATGGAGGAGAAATCCCTGATAAACCTCCTATAATAACCTGCCAGACCCAAGAAACACTTGATCTTCGTCACAATCCTAGGTCGCTCTCAACTACTCACTGCCTCAACTTTGGTAGGATCCACTCTGATGCCTTCTCCAGAAATCAAATGGCCAAGGAATATGACTTCACTCAGCCAGAACTCACACATGGAGAATTTGGCGTACAGTTGATGACGCCTCAGAGTATCCAAAACTACCCTCAGGTGCAAGGCATGAGTCTCAAATCAGGAGAATAGACCAATACATCATCAACAAAAACCACAACGAACTGGTCTAGAAAAGGGCTGAAAATCCTATTCATCAGATCCTTAAATGCAGCCAGTGCATTAGTCAAGCCGAAAGGCATGACCGTGAACTCGTAATGCCCTTACCGTGTTCGAAAAGAAGTCTTCTGAATGTCTGAGTCTCATATCCTAAACTGGTGATACCCTGAGCTCAGATCTATCTTTGAGAACACCGATGCAGTCTGCAACTGGTCAAACAGGTCATCAATGTGGGGCAAGGGATACTTGTTCTTCACCATGATCTAGTTTAGCATTCGATAATCTATACACAATCAGAGCAAACCATCCTTCTTGCAGACAAACTAGACAGGCACTCCCCACGGAGACACACATAGCCTGATAACTCCCTTGTCTAGCAACTCCTGCAACTGAGTCTTGAGCTCTCGCAACTCCGCTGGTGCCATGCGATAAGGAGGCTTCAACACAGCACCAGAACCGGGGATTAGATTGATCGAGAACTCTACTTCCCTTTGAGGTGGCATACCAGGCAAATCGTTAGGGAAAACGTCGAGATATTCACACACCACAGAAATGTTGTGAACACCCAACTTATGAGAAGTGGAGGTAACTATGCAAACTAGGTACCCCATGCAACCCCTGGCCAAAGACTTATAAGCCTTCATAGCTGAAATGACAAGCTTAGGCTCTCCCTAACACCCACCTTGCATAAAGAAAGACCCATCCTTAGGAGACCCAAAACAAACTCTCCTTCGAGCATAGTCGATCAAAGTGGACTGCTGCGCCAACCAATCCATGCCGAGTATCACATCGTACTCCTGCATGTCCATCACGATCAGGCTAGCGTCAAAATCTCTGCCATTCAACGTCAAGTCGATCGACCACAAATACTTCCATGCCAAACTGTGCTCCCCCAGCAACGTCACCACGCTGAGATGAAAGGCCAGTCTAGCTGGTCTCTGTCCCAACTCTGCCACGAAAGACTCAGAGATAAAGGAGAAAGAACTCCCTGAGTCAAACAACACTTTGGCCATCCACGAGCCACAATAAAAGAACCTGATGGCCAAACAAAACAACACCACACATCCATACAATCAGGCAGATGTCCAGATTACAAGGAGATTACAACATATCTTAGAGGGTTACAGAAAAAACTATTCCTCCTTACCCTCAACAACATCTCTTGGAGACCAAACGCCTGGAGCTACAATAGTGAACACCTGTCCCCTAGTCAAGTGTTGTGGCGTGCTTCCTGCCTTCTTAGGCTATTCCAAACAAGATCTCTAAACGTGTCCCACCTTTCCACAATTATAGCACACCATCGAAGTTGAGGTCTGCCTAGGTTGGCGACAAAATGCAGCGATGTGGCCCACCTAACCATAATTGAAGCACTAGTTCCCACCATGAGCACTGAACCCTGTCTGACTGTGGCTAGCTCTGCTACCACTAGCAAAACTCCGCCGGCCAGTAGAGGAAACACTAGACCTCACCTTGTGCTTCTTCTCAGGTCTACTTGAACTACCAGCACTTGGAGGACTGGAGAAAGAGAATCGGGAGGTAAAAGATCTAGAGGACTTACCCTTCCCTTTGGGACAACTCTCCAGAAACTTTGGGTGCTCTGCCTCGAAGCGGTAAGCCCTCCCAACCATGTCCTCCATAGTCTGACACCGATAGCCCATCACCTTCACCCGTAGCTCAGGGTTCAAGCCGTCCAAAATCCTCTATGCCTGCTCCTCCTTAAACTCATAGGCAGGAGCAAAACGTTCCAGCCAGGCAAACTCAATCTCATACTCAAGCACTGACATCGTGCCCTACTCCAGACTCTGGAAATCTCAGCGAAGTTGCTCCTTCACATGAGTGGGAAAATACTTGTTATAGAAGGCCACCTTGAAATCCTTCCACTGGATACTAACAGTGATTGAGTTCGGGAACTTCAGCCTCCTCACAAACTTCCACCACCTATCTGCCTCACCATCCAACAGGTAGGTCCCCAGCCGCACCCAATACTCCTCCGGGCACGCCATGCTCTCCAGCATCTTCACCACCTTCTCCAACCAGGCCTCGCTCTCCTCAGTACTGTCCTTGCCCTTGAATGACGGTGGACGAAGCTTCGTGAACTGGTTCAGCCACAGGTCACCTGATGGCTCACTAGCATTACTTTTGCTGAACACGTGAGAGATCTAGTGTGCCAAACTCCTCAGTTCCGCATGAATCGCCTTCCATTCGCCTTCGTCCTCTCATTGCTTGGTCTCCTTAATAGGGGCCTTGTCATTACGACCACAAGGAGGCATCCTACCGGAGAATGGCAAAGTACCTGAACCACAGACAAAGCAATAACCAGAAAACCATGGTGAAAAGTCAGGTGTAGACTCTACAATGCATGCAAAACCTATGGAGTCTCTAGACCAGACACTCTACGTGTAGTACAACCTAGTGAACCTAGAGCTTTGATATCAAAACTGTCACGCCCCACATTTTCCACAATAATTTAAAATAATTAAATTACAAGAAAAATTAATGCCAAACAGTAAATATCTAACTATCAGGAACCTATGTGTGCGACTAGGAGACTCCAGACTATATGCACTATGCTAACCCTCTACATACCTGCACCTCCAAACCAAAACACAAGGAAAAACGTATGAGTGACAAAAGTCACCTAGCACGCAACCCACGAAAACCACGGAAAAACAAAAGTATGATTAATTTTCGTTTTAAATTCATTTCGCAAACTATTTTCTCAAAACCTCACAAAACAAGCCCACACCGGCCAAAACCACAACCAGGGCTCTACTAGCCCAAAGCCACAAGCAAAGGACCTCAATGGCCAAAATCACACACAGTGAGTCGGGAAGCCCAACGCCAGGCAACCTAACTCTAGCTACATGCAGTCCGCTGATGAGCGACCACAGCGTTCTGACAGCCACCCTATATAGGAGCGCTCACCATCCCACAATTCTCCCTCTTTGGAGAACCCTCGAAAGCCAACCCTTCCCTGGGAAGGTTGTCCTGTCTCTCAGGATGCTATAACTACAGGGCACGTGTCCCACCTGCATTGGCCACCACAGGGTCCGCCTCCTCACGGCGTCCTCCACACATGGTGCTCAGGAGGGAGTACCATACCTCCACACCCGACGACACCCGAGCCTCAGTGCTCACAGCGACAATAGGAGTATCATACCTCCCCGTCATGCCACAAGACACCTCAACCACCGGACCACAACCCTAGCCTTGAGACGACAGTCAAGAAGTCTCATACCTCTAAGAACTGACCCCCCTCAGCCTCAGGTATCTCGGGCCCCGACCTCAACCAAGGAGTCCCGCTCGACCACTTGAGAATGTCGTCACATTCCCTGGTCCCGACGACACGGTCCCACACTGTCTTAGCTCGCACACAGAAAATCAAGAAAACATTTTTCAAAATAGGCCAACTATTTCCTTGAAATCCATTTTCAAAACCATTATTCATATCTTTGAAAATTCTTCCAAAATCTCGCTAAAACGGTGCATCAGGGGTCCCAAGAGACCACCATTGTCGGCCCACAGTCCCACTCAATGGGACAAAACACAGCAATCCAGAAAGCCCTCAGGAAACACATTTTATAAACATATTTGGGCCCAGAATCGGCATGGCGAAAAACAAGTTTGGTAGACCGATCTGGATCAGTCGACCGGATCAGGTCAGCAGTCAACACTCAAGCCAAATTCGGTATACCAAAATTGGTTTGGTTGACCAAAATCTCCTGATTCAGGCTACCGTCCAAAATCAAACGATTGAATTTCGACCAGAGGACCTAATCTGACAGAAAACAACATACCAAAATGGTTCGGTATGCCAAATTTAGCAAAAAATAGAAAACGGCCCAAACCCTACAGTCTGAAATTGCCCCAACTGGGACCTCCAATCGGACCTCCTAAATAAGCACCAAAAATCTTGCATAAAACATAATATGTAGACCCTCGAGTCTACTCCAAATCTCAACAAACAAAACCAAAATCCATTCACCATGCATCAAGATACAAAATTGCAAAGGCCTAAGGGTCAAAATGACCTAAAACACACCAACTGCCATAAATATCCATAAATCCACCATAAATTCTCATAAAATCACAATAAATTCTAGGAATGTAAATTTACCTAGATTTTATTCAACCCTATCAATTTCTACCATTTTTATCCTCTCTATTACAAGGACTGGAGATATGTATCGGAAAATGAACTTCGACGATCTCTGATCGACTTCGACGAATACTGGCGACCCCATACAACCACGGCCACACCACGACTCCAAGGACGTTGCTTCGGAGCTTCCCATGCCGCCACGAGCCACCACAGTGCCTCCGCTTCTCTCCCTCTCTCTCTCTCTCCATCGGTGCGCGAAAGAAGGGAACTAAGGAGGTTGGGGAGGATGAGGGAAAGGAGAAGGGGGTAGAGAAGGAGGAGTGGGGAGGAAGGGGAAGGGAAAGGAAGGTGGGGAAGGAAAGATGCACGCCTGTGAAGGAGGAAGAAAGAAGAAGAAAGAAGGAGAAGGCGACGACGAGCAACAGGGGAGTGCGGTGCGGTTTATAAAGCCTACGTAGGCAATAGCTAGGAGTGTGCTCACCTGCACGTCTCAGCCACCGGCACACCGCACGAGTACACCGGCCACTCCGCCCAACCACGAGCCATAGCCAGCCACGCGGACCCCACACCCGAGCCTCACACGCACAATGCCATAATGCATAGTGCCAACCACGTACAGGGACATGCAAAAGGAAGCCGGCCCACAATGCCCAAGCCCAAAAGCTCAAAACCACACAATGGGCCTTGGAACAGTAACACCCATCCAGAAATAAAATTCATAAAATGTAAATAATTACAAAAAATGAATTTTACGGGTGTTACAGCATATGATGACTTTTCAAACTCAGTATGGACATTATGAGTTCCTGGTTGTGCCGTTTGGGCTAACTAATGCACCAGTAGCTTTTATGAACCTGATGAATAGAGTCATCAGGCCCTACCTAGACTAGTTCATCGTTGTATTTGTGGATGACGTACTAGTGTATTCTCTGAATGTAGCAACCTACTAGATGCACTTGACGATTGTCCTAGAGACACTAAGGCAACACCAACTTTATGCAAAATTCTCAAAGTACAAGTTTTGGCTAGAAGAGATGGCATTCCTCAATCACATTATCTCTAGGGAAGGTAAGGTGGAGGTTGTTAATAGTTGGGCTAGACCGAAGAATGAGATAGAAATCAGAAGCTTTCCTAGCTTGGCAGCATATTACAGGAGATTTATCTAGGACTTTCTGAAGATTACAGCCCCATCGACAAGACTAAGTCGGAAGGAAGTTCCATTTGCATGGGATTGGTAATGTGAGGAGAGGTTCAATGAATTGAAAGCTCGTCTAGTCACAGCTCTAGGTTTGACACTATCATTTTGAAGTAATGGTTTCATAGTCTACAATGATGCTTGTGGAACTAGATTGGGATGCATCTAGATACAGCATAGGAAGATTGTGGCATATGCCTCACACTAGTTATAGGACCATGTGAAGAATTATCCCACCCATGACCAAGAAATGGCTACGGTGGTGTTTACCTTGAAGATTTGAAGGCACTACCTGTACGGTAAATAGTTTGAAGTGTTCACAGATCAATGAAGCCTGAAGTACATCTTCATGCAGAAGGATCTAAATCTGAGATAGAGAACATGGGTGGAGTACCTCAAAGATTATGATTTCAGCTTATCATACCACCCAAGAAAGGCTAATGTGGTCGTGGATGCACTGAGTTGGCGTACACATGTCATGGCTAGCCTAATGATCAAGGAATGGCATATGTTGCAAGGGTTGGTTGATTGCAGATCACGGAGGCAGTCTCAAGGATCTGTTAGGACTCTAGTGGTAAGATTATTTATTCGTCTGAGATTGTTGGAGGCTATTGTAGTAGCTCAGCAGTTGGATCCATTTATACGGGTCACATGACAAAAATTGAAGGCAAGACAGGTGCCACATTTCTCAATTGGTGTAGATGAAGGACTCAGATATGACCTGTGTTAATACATGCCTTAAGTGGAAGAGGTAAAACAACGACTACTCTATGAAGCCCATAGGTTACACCATCCACCTAGGAAGCACCAAGATGTTCAAGGATCTCAAAAGAAACTTCTGGTGGCCTAGGATAAAAAGGGAGATTGCTAAGTATGTGGTGAGGTGTGCTACTTGCTAGATGATAAGGATTGAGCATCAGAAACACAGAGGGAATCTACAACCTATGGATATCCCAATCTAAAAATGGGAGCATGTGTCGATGGATTTCGTGATAAGATTACCTAGAACATGAAGAAAGAATAATACTATATGGGTGATCATCGATCGGGTACATTTCTTGCCTATGAGAGTGAACCTTCTCTTATCACAGTTGACTAAACTATATATGGTAGAGATAGTTTAGCTACATGGAGTTTTAGTGTCATTTGAGTCTAACAAAGACACTTGGTCACCTCAAGATTCTAAGGAGCGCTGCAAGAAGCATTTGGATAATGTTGAAATTCAACATCGCTTTCCACCCCCAAACTGACGGTCATACGGAATGGACAATCCAGACACTAGAAGATATGTTGTGAGCCTGTGTGTTGGACTTTGGAGGTAGCAGGGAAGAACATCTACTGTTGATTGAGTTCGCCTACAACAATAGCTATCACTCCAACATCGGGATGGCTCCATAAGAGGCACTATATGGCAGATCGTTTAGGACACCAACTTATTTGAGCGAGGTAGGCAAAATGCAACTTGTGGGCTTAGAGATTGTGCAGTAATATAAGGACAAGGTAGACCTAATCTAAAAGAGATTGCTAGTTGCACAAAGCTGGTTGAAGAGCTATGCAGATAGGAGGTGAAGACCCTTAGAATTTGAAGTAGGAGGTTTCGTTTTCTTGAAAGTGTCACCAACCAAAGGCATGGCGAAGTTTGGGAAATGAGGCAAGCTATAAGCCCTTGTTACATTGGACCATGTTAGATTTCCAGAAGGGTCCGTGAGGTGGCATACAAGCTGGATTTGCCTCCAGAGCTATCGAACATGCATAACGTCTTCCACGTGTCCATGCTGAGAAGGTGCTTGGCAGACGTGTCTCAGGTGATACTGGTGCAGCTAGAGGAGCTATAGGAGGACTTTTTAGTTGTAGAGGATGCTGTGCAAATCTTGGACTGAAAGGAACAATTCCTCAAGAGTAAAATCATTCCTCTTGTACTAGAGCGTGAGGAGGATGTTCACATGCGGTACCCTCACTTGTTCTATTAGAAGTGAATTTCGAGAGTGAAATTCTTTTTAAGAGGGGTAGAATGTAACATCCTTGCTCAGTTTGGCCCAATCGTGTTTTGCCTTCATAGATCGGTGGACCGGTTATCTAGAATAATGTAATATTATGTGTTGTAATCTAGATAATTTGAGAATTAATATTGATCTATGTGGTAATCCCTCTTTTATATCAATGTTTAACTCTGCTTCCTCACTATGTGGTATCTTAGGGTTTTGTAACCCATGTGTGTGTATTGGACCAAAACACTGAGAAACTAAAAAGGAAAACTTTTGAAAATTAAGATCACAAAATATCTTCATGCAAATCTATTAACCAAAAAATGAGCAAATCAATGATTTAAAATCACCATCGTAATTGAAAGATTTCAAATAAATTCCAAATTCAATTTAAACTTAAAAGATATGTAAATGAAATTTTAAAACTTTATCTCCAATAATTATGAGAAAAATCAGTCAAAATCAATGATTATCAAATTAAACAAGGATTGACAATCATCTAGATATTTTGGATTTTATCTTTATTTTTTAGCATTATCTTTAATTTTATATAAGTTATAACATTAAAATGTGATAGCTTATCATAAAAGTCTCATTTTTGCCCAAATAAAGATAAATAACCTTAATTATCAAGTCATCAAAATTTCAACAATTTTCTAGAATTATTTAGCATGCATATATATTTAGAAAATCATAGAAATTATAATAATTATGCGAAAAAAACATGTTAATGTTTATAATTGTCCCATATGCCATATTAAGGTTAGGGATGACAAATTACATGGAAAGAGAAACTCAAGATGCTATTTGCCTGTTTACGTGGTAGCTAGACGTCTCATTGCTTTCTTAAGAGGCGACGAGACATCTCATCTGCTATATAGGCAACATCCTGGTCTTTTACACTTTAACCTCCTGTCATTTAGTTTAATCCTCAGAGATATCTTAAAAACCCAGAAATACTTCAAAATTTCCATGAAATCATAAAAACATATTTCTTTAAGATTAAATTACTCAAATTTGCCACTAATTTAAATATGACAGGAGTGTCAGCTCTGCCACAACTAACAATCTCACACCGAAAATATATAAGGGACTCGAACTTGCCACTAGTTCGGACGTGTTAGCTCTACCACAGCTAACAACCTTGAAACAAGTAAAATCATAAATGTTTTTAAAGAAATCATAGAACACTTGGAAAATATGTTATAAATCATTAATCAAGTGATTTAGGGTACCTCAAAGGATTCTTATCCTATATGAACTCTGGGAAATGCGATAATGGGATATCTACATATGTCCCTCCTTGGTGTTGATTTTGGAACAAGATTAGCTCTAAGGTAAGAAGGATATCTCCATTGAGTATTTTCTAAAATCAGAAGCTCACTCTCAAGCAGTTCGCATTTTCTAAAATAGGGAGCTCACACTCAAGTAGTTCGCCATGGGGCTCCAAAATGGAAGAAAAGACCACCTTTTGGTTTTGAGACATGGTCACATAGCCAAAAAGGTAGAACCTACCTGATTTTGGGAAGTTATCGCATAGCCAGGTGGTGGGAAAGGGGTGAACTGACTCAAATTCAGGACGTGGTCGCATAATCGAGTGGTTTGATTAAGTAAGATTGTTGTCATATTGAAGGCTAAGGCATGGAGGGGTCAAGCCGATTTCGAAGCTATGTGTCACAGCTGGTGTTGAGACCATGTCAACCATGTAGAGTGTCACTTCAACAGGGTAGAAATAAAGATGATCGTGGGAAAATTACCCTATTGTCAGTCAGAAAGAGAAGGGTAAATAAAAAGATAATTGTTTGTGGCTTCTTGTTGAGAGCTTGCTTGGATTGGAATAGTTGAAAATGATAAGTGGGATTTGAATAGGCTTTAGGAGGATCACACATTCTAAGGGTTTCTAACACGCTTGAAAAACAAATGCTCCATCCACACTCTACTTCCAATGCATGAATGCATGGTTCAAGCATACAATGTGAATGCAAGGTCGACATACTATACAATGAATGGTCTATATGATAGGTTAGGCAAGTGGAGTATGGGTGGTCCCTAACTATATAGCCATATGCAAGATGCATGAATGCAATTCGTTGTGATCATGTGTTTTCTATTTACGAGTATTACCAGTACTCTTGGGAAAGGACTGTCGTCCCACAACTATACTTGGTAGAAAAAGGAGTTCTATGAATAAAGAACAAGATGAGGGAGTGAACCCTTTCTTTGCCAAACTTAAGTTTGCCTCTTAGTCAGAGTGTTGTGTCTGTGTACACGATAAGTACTCCAAAGATGAGAGTTCCTACCTTAACTTGATATAGCCTCATGGTGGGACATGATGTAGCCTCATGGTGGGACTTGATATACTAACACCTGATGAGATTTGTACCTACACACTTAACAACATATGTTAGTAATAATCAAAGGTGTACCTTTCCCTACCTTAAAAGGATTGGCTAAGTTATTCTTGCCTAGGGAAGGTATTGTAGTACTATCTTTTTACTCCCCTATATTTGAAACTACGTGGAGGGAATTAGTTCTGATCTCAGCTAAGGGATGCAAAACTGAAGCCCAGTGGACGTCAATTGTGTTGGAAAAATCTATTAATATGTTTTGATGATAACAAATGAAATGTGATTAAAGATTAATAATCACTTAAGAAAATATGACAAGTAGTTATTAAAGTCAAATATTCAATTATACACACTTGTGAACCTACATGCCTTGAT
>JAMKQA010018891.1:0-37070 GCA_024699735.1 Posidonia australis
GGTCACTCATGCGTTTTCCTTGTGGTTTTGTTCGTAGGTGCAGACATGCGATTGGTTTAGCATAGTGCATATAGTCTGGAGTCTGCTAGCCGCACACACAGGTTCCTGGTGGTTGGATATTTTACTGTTTAGCATTAGTTTTCCTGTAATTTAATTTGTTTAAATTATTGTGGAAAATTTAGGGCATGACAGGCTGTAACGGTGAGCTCTGGCTTAAGGTGTCGGCGTAAGGAGGCAGTTTGAGTAGGCGTCTGTGGTGGGCGTGGACTGAGGGCTATTGTGCGTTGACTGGGCTTGCGTGAGGCTGTGGCAGACAACCAGAAAATGTTACGCCCTTCTTCCCTATCTTCATCTCTGTATGTGTTTTTTTTTTCTTTTGATGCCCTAGTCATTCCATCAGACGGCCACGTCCGTCCATGCTTCTCGTTGCCGGTGGCCTAAACGGCGGTGGTCGGAGGGTTGAAGAGTATGCTCTGTTGATACGTGTGTGTCGGAGGGCTAGTAGAATGGTCGGGGGCACCGTCGACGTCGGAGACTTTGCCGGAGTCTAGTGGATCTTCTCTGCTAGTCTTTCTAGTCTTCTGTGTCTGTGATGGATGTAGGGTTGGCCTGGACCGTGTGGGTGGAACACCAGCCAATGGGGGAAATGGCCAGTGAATGGCCAAAGTCGGGTATGTCGATGGTTCAAGCTCTGGTTCATCATTGTGCTTTTGCTGTAGCAGTATATCTGGCTTGAATGCCATGTTCTGTGTATCGTTCGCCAATATGTTGGAAACTAGCTTTGTATTACTTGATTCAATCTGATTTTTAAGAAGATCTATGCTTTGTAGCCTTTCTTAACTAGCTTAGCTTTGTGTAAAACCACTTTCAAGAGTTTCTTTTTGCAAATTTACTTGAATACAATCTATATGCAATGTGGCTGCAATTTCTAATAAACCAATTGTAACCTGGATTGTGTAGTTATTTGCTATTTTTATGACATCTCTTGTTTATGTTAACTGTCTGTAGCTCTTGTTGTATGTTTTTTTTTCTTCTGCTTTTTATGCTATTTCCTGATTGATTTGACTTCTATTTGTAGTCTTGTTTAAGGGATAGCAATAGAGATGGCACTCAGGTGGCTTAGAGCACGTCCAACTCTTAGACCCTTACTCTTGGTTCGATTGAGAGATCCCAAGCCTGGATTGAAGGTTAGAGCATGGCAACTGGCTCTCCGTCCCTAGGAGCATCAAACTCCCAAACTCACAGTCAGAGCATTACTCCATGGTCCTGGTGTCATACTTCCAGTTTGTGGTCTTATGCCTCTATTTTACAATCTCATGCTATTGGCTCGCCGTTTCACACTTCTGGCTTGTATTCCCGTGCCTCTGGTTCACGATCTTGTGCTTCTGGTTCTTAGAGTACATCAGAGCCTATGATCCCCAAGGAGGTATAGCCATTTCAAATGATTGCTCTACAATTTCATAATTCAAATGATATAAACTGTAACCATTCTCTAGTCTATGTAGGAGTTAGGCAACTTTGGGGGTTGGCTTTTGGATCTCGAGCATATTTGCGAGAGGCTTGCTTTTCTTGTAACCATTTCCCTGCCTATTTCATTTAACTGAACATATTACCTGATCGTGATGATCTAACTTTTTCTCTTTTATTTTTGTCTTAACATGTAGGGGACGCCAATCGGATCATGCGATGCCATTGGCTTCCTATGTGCATGCACTTTCAGTTGCTTTCTGTTTTCCTTTGAGACTTCCTCCTCCATGAGTCCCCTTTTGGCCTTTTCTTGGGGATACCGATGATTCATGGCCATCATCAGTTTTTCCAGGCCCTTATGGAGAGATGGAGGCATGAGAGCACACCTTCAATTTTCCTTTGGGTGAGCTAGGGATCATGCCAGAACATTGGGCCTTATTGGTTCAGTTATGCTTCGGAGCGGAGCCCATCATCGAGAAGACCACACAGGGTTTCTTTCATGTCCCGACATTGCTTGGGCAGGACCCACCAACTAGTAAGAAGTCCACGTTCAATTTCACTCTACAGTGGTTGTGCTAGTGGCATCTTTTCTAGACAGATCGTACTCTCGATTCGATTGAGGCAGACTTCGGAGTAGATTTATTTGCTTTTCTACAACACTTCCGACCACTACGTTCATGTAGATTGGCTGATATACATAGCAGATTTGAGCCGACTTGACTATTATGATTGTGGTGGACTGAGCTATGCCCACCTTATCAGAGGCGTGGACTTGGTTGTTTAGAAGGACAGTCACTCTTACATAGGCTTTTATCCACTCCTGACTGTAAGTAACTTATTTCTTTGTGTTTAAAAATTTGCTTTTGTTATCATATAAACTGTTCTGCTTAACTAACTCTTTGTTTATATAGTACTGGTCTGTGAAGCATGTCTTCCGAGGGCATTATTGCTACCGCCTTCAACGAGAGATGCTGTCTCTACTTTACCAGTGGTGTGAGTCGGACCATCGAGTTGCTTTTAACGTACTTTCTTACAAGGCTTATAGATATCTTCTGGACCTTTTGAGCATAGAGGATGTAAGCTTCATTTCGCTGTCTTTCTTGATTCACTACTATTGTTTTTCTGTTATTTACATTTAGAAAATGTTATAAATGACTTGTTGATATTCTAACATCTGCCTCTGTTTATTTTGTAAATGCGGGTGAACCTCTGTCTTTTTGATCGATATGAGGGATATGATTGAGTGCCCTTCAATTCTGCTCGAGAGTTGATGCACCGATAGATCCGGTTTTGATTGCCATCAGCATTCTGTTTATTATTTGCCAGGACGAGTGTGCCATCAGCTCACCGACGAGTTCAGCATTCCTACTCCTCTCGCTGACATGGGCTCAAAGTCTGTGTCCCGGGCTGTAGCAAAATATCTCAATGCTAAGGCTGCAGCTGCACGGAGCACGTATACTCTCCAAGAAGTCAGCTACGAAGAGTATCTTGAGTGTTTTTGCCATGTAGGCAAAGCTTATTTTTTCGAAGACGACATTCGGGAGAGTCAGCATGGCATGTGTTTCGACGTTAAGTGGGACTAGGTGAGTAGTCCAGCTTGTTTGGTACTCCTTTTTAAGATTCACTTCATTTTTTGACTTAAAATTGTTCTGAACAGGGCTTCGAGGATAGCGTTGTAGCATTTTATTGAGAGATGAAGTGTCGAAAGGTAAGTAAGTTTCCTCTAATTTAATATTCAGTCTTTATATATTGTTCTGAGATCTGTGCTTTTGACTTTTCTACAGGTTTGCTGGCAAGCAATGCTTGAGGTACAAGTTTATATTTAACAGTAGTTTAATTTTTGTTTATTAATAACATTGTATTAACAAGCTGTATATTTTCCTTTGTAGGGTAGTTGGGTTGAGAGGAGGCTCAACCCAGATATTAGCGAGGAATATTCCATGGACTTTGAACCCTATGGCGTTTCTAGAGAAGAAGACATAACTACTTCCGTCGCTGGACCATCTCGCATTAGAGTTGCCTCTACTAGGATCTCTAGGAGGATAGGTGTGACTATGTCGGTGGAACCCTACACGACTCTCCAAGGTGCGTGGAAACACACGAGGAGTCTCAATATGGTCAAGATGAAGATGATGAATCCGGAGGAGGTGACTAGACTCGAAAACATCAAGGAAAGATAAGAAAAGGATAAGGAAATAAGTCGCCACCTAGCCTTTTAATGGAAGAAGAAGAAAACGAAACGCAAAGAAAGAAAAAAAATCAAAAGAAATCAAAGCGAAAATATGTGTGTGCTCCTTGTCTAATGGATACAACACTTGGCTATTGCAGGCCAGAGAAAGAGTAAGGATTCTTGTTACGCATGAGGAAGCGGTTAGATACACCTATACGTCCGAGGAACTCGGTCTTTCTAGGTTTCCTACTCGCTAATGATCTATTGTGTGTATGTTTGTCTACTCTGAACGCACATGCTTAAGATGATCATAAAAACATGTCAAATCAAAGAGAAGAAATGAATAAAAAAGGAAAAATGATAATCCTATGGACAATGTAGGCATTGCTTATGCCAATTTGCTATACGTCCTTGAGTGATGAGGAAAATCGTGAAAATCGAGAATATTCGGAAAGTGTCATACAAATCAGCGGAAACTCGAGGAAATTCTAGAAAATCAAATTAGTGAAGATAATCCTCATTCGGGTCAATGTGGGCATTGTTAAGCCTGTTAATGTACACCCTCGAGCAATTGAAACTTAGATCAAATCAAAATCGTGAAAATCGGAAGAAATCCGAGAAACAATCTGAAAATTGAGTTTGAAATGAGTTAGAAATGTGTGCATAATGCAAGGAAGATGGTATGAGAAAATATGGAAGAAAAAAGGTAATAAAATGTACAAAATGCATGTGTGGGTAAAAAATGTAAATTTCAGGGCTTTTCTGCAAAATTCACATATTCTAAGTGAAATCTGAAACTCCGAGGCTAAATTAGCAAAAATACTTAAGAAAACACTTCTTTATGCAATTTAGAAGAATTTGGGGGTTAAATGTGCAAAACTATGTATTTTTAGTCAAAATTAGAATCCCTAGGGTCCAATCTGCAATTTTGCCAATAAAACATGTGTTTAAAACAATTCTGAAGTAATTTAGGGTTAAATGTGCAAGAAAATGGACTTAAGTTTGAAAACTTGAAATTTCAGGGACTGTTGTGTAATTTTATCATTGAAAATATGTATTCAGTGTGAAATCAATGAAGTTCACAGTTTAAATGTAATTTTGAACACATTTGAGTAAATATTTGAATCTTGAGGGTCTAATTTGCAATTGTGCCAGAAACTTATGCATTCAGAACAATTTTAATAAAGTTTAGGGCTTTTTATGCAAAATACTGGACTAAAAGATGAATTAAAAACAAACTAGGGGGTTTATGTCAAATATTAAAGCATGGAAAACATTAATAAAAAGATGCAAGGGTCACACTACAATTTTCCAGAACAAATATTATTAAAATGATTTCAAAATCATGTGTAGGGGCTTAAATGTTAGAAAAAAGGACCTAACTGCCATAAAAGTAAAATCACAGAGTTTATTCAAATGAAACTATTATTTTTTATTTTTTTTATAAAAACATGCAACGACCACCAGCGATAGAGCCTCGCCATCGATGACCATCTAGGATGCCCTGGCATTAAAGCTCACTAGGAGCAAGAAAGGGAGGAGTGGAGAAGATCTGATGGCTCCGATCTAGAAGCAAACGGCTCTGATTTTCCTCCCACCTCATTCGCTGGTGTCGCGACTCCAGTGACGGTGACGGGAAAGAAAGGGGTACTGAAGGCTCCGATGCGGTGATCCAAGGATCCAGGAAGATTGAGAGAGCAGAGAGGAAGAATTCCCTTTACTCAGAGGCAAGAAAAAGCGTTGCTTCTCCTCCTTCCGATCAAGCTCTGGCCCGACTTTGACGACGACAACTGCAAAGGTCTTTCAGGGCTCGATTCGTGACGCTGAAACTTCCAGTAAGTTGGAGGAGTGCTGGGGATTGTTTCCCTGGATTTAGAGCACCGCTACGAAGGGCGGAGCGTCGGATTGCATCTTACTGTAGTCTTCCTCAATGATGACGGCGAGCACGACTCCAGCGTGCAGCTCCTGGTGGCTTCCAGAAGGCTTGAAGTGGCATCCAGAGGTTCGGTGAAGCAAGAGGAGGTCTGTCTTATGGGAATGATGCATGCTAGGGCAAGAATCATCCACTAGATTCGTGCCCCCGCCCACGTTGTCGAAAAATCACGTCCGACGACCTCTAAAATCTTGATTCCGGCAAGGGCAGCCACCTAACACTGTTGGAATCGATTGGGGAAGAAAGAAGAAGACCTAGGGAGTCAAAATTCAAAGAAATTAAGGTCTGAGGGGAGCTCACCTGAGCAAGTAGTTAGGATGACCGCCAGAGCTCGCTGGAGATGGCCTGAAACGTGATTTCTTCCTCTTTCCGATCTTCCTCTCTGATCCTAGACTTCTTTGGTTGCTCTAGATGAGAGAAAATTCCTTAGTGGCTCTCCTCTCAATTTTTTTAAGTTTTTTCTCTCCTTTCCTTCCCTCCTCTTTTTCTCTTGCAAATAGGGAGTATTTATAGGCTTGCAATGGCTAGGTAGGTTGTTATGGTTAGAGTGGGAAGTAGTTAGGTTGTTATAGTAGAGTGGGAAGTGGTGAAGGTTGTTAAGGTAGAGTGGGAAGTAGTTAGGGTTGTTATGGTGGAGTGTGAAGTAGTTAAAGTTGTTATGGTAGAGTGGGAAGTTGTTATAGGTTGTTAGGGTTTGAGATTAGGGTTTAAGGTTTGATTTAGGGTTTTGTTTTAGGGTTTTGAATTAATCCTAGGGTTTTGGATTAAGTTTTGGAATTTGAATTGGGCTTTTCAACTAATCCTAGGGTTTTGAACTACTTCTAGGGTTTTGATTTAGGTTTTGGATTTTATCTAGGGTTTTGAACTAATCCTAGGGTTTTAGATTACTTCTAGGGTTTTGAATTATGTTTTGGATTTAGTTTAGGGTTTTGAGTTAGTTTTAGGGGTTTGTACTTGGGTTTAGGTTTAAAGTCTCATTGCAAGCATGTGGGGTGTCTACAGATGTCCCTCCCCGAGCGAGGTCGGAGGACGAATGGAACAGAGACCGATGCTCAGTGTTGACAATGACACCCCGTCTCTTCTTACATGGAAAAGGGAATAGGAGAAGGAGATCGCTGCTTCCTGAACACTCCCTGAAAAATCAAAAAGCATAAAGTTAACGGTCTCATGGACCAGATAGTTTGGATTATCAGCCCGCTCCGGACATTGTAAATGTTGTCAGTCGGATATTTCAAGCTACCAGCCGAAGAGAAAGGGGGCTCAATAGGGTATCGGACCTGCCGACCAAAAAGATGAATGCCTTGACTGGTGTCAATCGGGTAGTTCGGGGTACCAGCTCACAGAAGAAAGTTGGTGTAATCCATCTAGAGCACTACTAAAGGGGGCACCATTGATACCAAACTCCTTGAGCAAGAATCGAATAGGGCATGGTAGGTTTCTGACCCACCAACTTAAAGATGGCAAGTTTAGAACTTACCGACGAAGAAAGAAATGTGGCAAGTTTTGGACTTACCAACCGGAAAGGAAAATGGTAAGTTTAGGACTAACTGACCAGAGGGAGTGTGGCATGTTTAGGACTTACCGACCAAGAAGGAAATGTGGCAAGTTTCAGACTTACCGACCGGAAGGGAAAATGGCAAGTTTAGGACTTACCGACCATAAGGGAGTATGGCAAGTTTAGGACTTACCGACCAAGAAGGAAATGTGGCAAGTTTCAGACTTATTGACCGGATGAGAAAATGGTAAGTTTAGGACTTGCCGACCAGAAGGGAGTGTGGCAAGTTTAGGACTTACCGACCAAGAAGGAAATGTGACAAGCTTCAAACTTACCTACTGGAAGAGAAAATGTGACTAGTTTTGGACTTACCGACCGGAAGAGAAAATGTGGCAAGTTTAGGACTTACCGATCGAGGGAGGATATGGGAAGTTATGGACTTACCGACTCAGGGAGGATTTGGTAAGTTTCGGACTTACCGACCAAGGGAGGATATGACAAGTTCCTGACTTATCGACTGAGGGAGAATATGTCAAGTTTTGGACTTACCGATCGAGAAAGGATATGGCAAGTTTCAGACTTACCGACCGAGGGAGGATATGGCAAGTTTCAGACTTACCGACCGAGAGAGGATGTAGCAAGTTTCGGACTTACCAATTGAGAGAGGATGTGACAAGTTTTGGAATTATCAACAGAGAAAGAATATGGTAGGTTTCGAACTTACCGACTGAGGGTGAATATGGCAAATTTTGGACTTATCGATCATGAAAGGATATGGCAAGTTTTGGACTTACTGATCAAAGGAGGATATGACTAATTTCAGACTTACTGACCGAAGGAGGATGTGGCAAGTTTCAGACTTACCGACTGAGAGAAGATGTTGTAAGTTTCGGACTTACCAGTTGAGAAGGGATATGACAAGTTTAGGACTTCCCGACTGAGAGAGGATATGGCAAGTTTCGGACTGACCGACCGAGAAAGGATATGGCAAGTTTCAGACTTATCGACCGAGAGAAGATATGGCAAGTTTCGGACTTACCGACCGAGAGATGGCAAGTTGACGAATGTCAATCAGATAGTTTGAGATATTAGCCTAAAGGTAAGTTGACAGACTCATTGCGTGGTAGTTAGGGTTATCAACCCACTAGTAAAGGCATGACATGATATTAGACCTGTCAGCCGAAGGGGAAAAACTTACTAAGTGGGACAAGCTATAGTCCTCACACGAGGCCTAGAAGAAGATGAAAGCACAACTTGTTCGATTAGAACAAGTCCAACAAAGCAGATGTTGCCGAGATTTGTCCTTTTGGAGCAAATCTGGGACAGGAACACTTAAACCTCATCCAAGGTCTAGATGGAAACAAGACTTGCTCGAGTAGGGCAAGTCCAACATAGTAGGTTGGATTTGGCCCTACCTGGTACAGAAGTTTGTAAAGACTTCATTCGTCCAGGCCTAGGCAATAAAACAAGATTCTCGACTATTATATGGGTGGTCCCTAGCGCCAAGTCGATAAGCAGAAGAAAGCAGCAACCTGAACCAGTTAAGCACATGTTGTCGTAATGGCGATTTCTACTCCTCATCAACCATAAGCAATCAAACAAGTTGACCAAAAGTGTTCCAATGAATTTTATTACAACAGTCAATGAAGTCAAGTGTTCCAATGATTACATGTATTTCAACTTTCAATGAACTAGTAGTATAACGCGAATGTCAAGAGTCTACGTCATCCCTAGATCTCTTCGAGCCTGTAGCTTTGGTAAAGAGCTTATGGCTTGGAGTAGTGATGCAGATTGGCCAGGTGTCTTCGACTTTGGCTTCATAATCTGCTGTGCAACCTTTTCCGTCTATGACTGCGAGATCTTTCGATCGTATGGAGCCACTAAGCAGGCGAGACAGCTCCTTGGTCATAGCATAAGAACTCAGGGGGTACTCTTGGAACTAGGTTGGCATTTGCCCTGGAACAAAGGAATCTTGTTGATAGCCAAACTGCCGCATCACACAAACTGGGTGATACTCAACTCCACCAGTCAGCCTCGTAGGACGATAAGCTTCATGTCGGCTGTGTTGAAGAAACCCTCAAAGTTATGATTGGCTGAATGAATGATGTGCCAGATGACTTTGTTTTCTGTCAAGTTTTCCAATCGATCGTACTCCTTCTGAACTAAGGTGAGCATGGGTGCATGACCGCTTTGACAGTAGGATTCGAAGGCCGACCATCGCAGGCGTAAGAGTTCTACACCCATATATGCAGCCAACCATACCTGTACAAAAGCTCTACAGCCATAAAAGTGTCGGCAGCGTCGTAGTGATCGGTCTAGAGCTTGGTAAGTTTCTACCAAGATAACTGGGGCCAAGTCTATCCGATGGGTAACCATCACTAAGGCAATCTTGGCAACCTCCATGTTCACGATCATCCGACCATCGCTGAAAATCAACTCTCCTAAGAATCGGGTCACAAAGCCTTTCAACCATAGCTCATTGCCCAGAGAGGTGTGCATCCCGGCCACCTTGTCAAAGTAAGCCAGCTGTAGCATGGGAGAATGTTCGTCTGAACAGATAAGTTGACGACCACAATCGCAGGTTGACAAGCCAGTTAGTTCACTCAGGACTAAGGAATATTCGTCATGCCGCATAGACATGGTGGGTCCTAGGAACTTTTTCACACAACATACATTGTGGACCTCCTCCAAAGTAGGGGTCAATTCGACTCTACCGAAGCGGAATACATGATAGGTTGGCTTCCAGAACTGAGCAGCTGCACATAGGAAGTATCAAGAAACCTCCAGCTTCACGATATCCTGAAGCTTTGAGGAGATCCCCCAAGTCTGTAGCATGTCGCGATAGCTTTCTATTAACTACTCAATCCATACTTGGAGAACATTTGAACAGTGTATGGGTACAACCATCGTAGGGAAACCCATGATTAACAATGCTCAAAACACTTATTTAGAAATATGATCAAAACACTTATTTAGAAATATGCTTTAACTTTGTTCCATTCAACAACATTTTGTAAAGTCTAATACAGATAGATTAAAGGTGCAACACAGATGGTGTCGAAAATCAGAGAGATTAGACCAAAGCTGAATGTTACAATTAACTAACAGGGAGCTATTGAACAGACTACATCTTGCACATAGCCCTAGCAAGAGATCCTGGTTACCAACCGGTCCTAACCAAGTGCCAAAATAATGAGATATAGCCATCTAACCCTGATGATCGGGATTGTTTGATGACAGAGCCCTCATAAGGCGGTTAAGAAACCAAATGAGGTAGCTGGAGTGCCCCCTGGTAGATTACAGGGATTCTCAACTTGTAGAGTAGTTGACGTGCCCTTGGTCAAGTACCAGCTTAGTGTGTCTAACCATAGGATAGCTGACATGCCCGTGGTTTGACATAAATGGCCCTAACTAATAAGAGTAGCTTGCATGCCACTAATTTAGGCGATGTCATTCTGATCCTCTTATGCTGAAAGTTGTTATCATGCCCTAGCTAAGAGAACCAGATTAGACTTTGCAACACTTTTAAGGTAATGTTTGTGGAAAGAAATGCATGCATGCTGAATGATTTGTGGGATCTTATTAGCGCCCTTAGTGTTGGGATGCTTATTGCCATGTATATAAGGGAACGGTGGCTCCAATATGCACGAGATTCTATCCAAGCTCCTAGTTTTTTGGGTGGCTCTCTGGAAATGCAATATCGTGTCCTAGGCTCCATTCCAAACCCCACTGGACCATACTCCTGTTTTTTATTTTATTTTGTTACTCTTTCTCTCTCATAGGCATGTGGGTTTACCCTATCCTTGACTTGGAGGAAATAGGTACCTGGTCTATGGTGGGGAGCTGCTCCTATTTAAAGGGTTGGCTAGGTCCTTTTTTGAATATGCTTTCTAGGTATTCACTCCGACTCCTCTCTAAGTTTACTGGTAGGGACAGTGCTACCTGTCACGTTTCTCTCTTTAGGACTGACTTCTATCTGTGACTTCTGTCCTCTAATTCTTTTATGCCCTTTCACAGATATATTTTTTTATTTTATTTCTCACTCTCATTCTCACCCCTAACAATTTATCTCCCTCTAGGAGATGTAGGGTCCTTGAGCTACTTAGATACTTCGCCCAATTTACGATGAAAGGTGGCTCCTTCACTCTATAGGTTACCTAAATAGTATCTACATGAGGAGGTGCTATGCATTCCCAACATCGGCAAGTTTATTCTGCTTATCATCACTGGGCTAAGATCCATGCATGTGATGATAATGCCAATCATCCGCCTATATATGCATATACTGAATGGAGTTAGTATGTGCTAAGATGCATGGCTTCATGGATGCAAAAAGACATTGATAAAATGAATTCGTGCATGCATGAAGAAAGATGACAGTGTCACAGAGTGACGACACATGGTTTATGATCACTGATAGTACTTTTTTAGGTAGCAAGAATTAACTGGCTCTGATTGTTCGAGGTGGTCCATGTCCTCCAGAACTACGACTCCTCCAAAGAATACTTGTTTGACCACAAATGGTCCATGCTAGTTGGGTCTGAACTTGCCACGACTATCAGGGAGATGAATAGCTCACAAGACTAAGTCCCTTGGCAAGAAGCTTCTAGGTTGGACCTTCTTATGATAAGCTTTGGCCATGCGTTTTTGATAGCATTGTGCATAATGCATAGCTGGCAAATGATGCTCATCTATCAAGTTTAGTTGAACAAGGCGGTCCTATAGACACCCCATATGTTTGCAATTGGACCTTAAACCCTAAAACTAACCTAGATCAAATTCAAAATCCAAAAAACCTAATTCAAAATCCAAAATCAAATTCAAAACCCTAAACCTAATCCAAAACTAATCCAAAACACTAGAATTAATTCGAAACCCTAAACAAAATCCCAAACCTGATTAAAAACCCTAAATTCAACTCAAAACCATAAACCTAATTCAAAACCCTAACATAAACCCTAAATCAAACCCTAAACCCTAATCTTAAACCTTAACAACCCTAACTACTTCCCACTTCACCTTAAAACCTTAATCACTTCCCACTCCACCTTAACAACCTTAATCACTTCCCACTCCACCTTAACAACCTTAACCACTTCCCACTCCACCATAACAACCTAACTACTTCCCACTCTAACCATAACAACCCATAACAACATATCTAGCCATTGCAAGCCTATAAATACCTCCCATTTGCAAGGGAAAAAAGGGGGAGGAAAAGGAGAGAAAAAACTTGGGAAAATTGAGAGGAGAGCCACTAAGGAGATTTCTCTCAACCAGAGCGACCAGAGAGGTCTCAGATTAGAGGGGAAGCTCAAAGAGGAGGAAAATTCATGTTTCAGGCCATCTTCGGCGAGCTCCGACGAGCTCCAGTGGTCAACATCTCTGTAAGCTCAGGTAAGCTTCAATCATAGCATAATATCTTCGTATTTTAGCTCCCTAGGTCCTCCTCCTTCTTCCTTGATCGATTCCAGTAAGCCAGGAGGTTCCCTTGGCTAGAATCAGACAAATCTTGGGTCACCAGGAATAGTTTTTAGATGACGTAGCTAAAGGCACGAAACCAGTAAGTGATTCGTGCCCTGGTGTGCTCAATCCTCTCAGGGCAGACCTTCTCTTGCTTCACCGCACCTCTGGACACCACTTCGAGCCCTCTAGAGGCCACCAGGAGTAGCTTGCCGGAGTCGCAGTTGTCGTCGCTGGGGAAGAAGGGCTACAATGCAGCATGATCTAGTGCTCCGTTCTTTGCAGCGATGCTTCGACCCCTGGGAAACAATCTCCAACTCTCCCCCAACTTATTAGAAGCCCCAGTGCCTCGTGTTGAGCCCCGATTCCACTCAACCGTTGTCATCGCAGGAGACGGCGTAGAGCGTGATCGGGAGAGGAGCTCACGCAGCCATTCTTCCTTTCGGAGGGTAGGAAACGTTCTTATCGGCACCCCCAAGCCTCTAGTAGCCGAGAGCCACCACGTCGTTGCCTCTAGAGTTGCTTTCTTCCTCGGCACCATCATCAGAGTTGCGTCAATGGCATGGGAGATGGGAGGAGTCCTCCAACTATCTAACACCTGATCCAAGCTGTTGGATCATCCTCTTTTCCTCTCCTCTTGCTCACAGGACGCTCGGATGCCAGATCAAGCATCGAGGGGGCTTGGGATCGTGTCCCAGTCGTCATTTCCGGTGAGATGCGGTCGTCGACAACCGTCGGGTCTGTTTTAAAGGTTTCTTTTAAAAAAACTTCTGATCCTTTTCTTTTCTTACACATAGGTCCTTATTTCTTGCATTTATGTCCCTACACTAGCTTTTTAATCATTTTTATAATGATTTGTTTTGTAAAATTGCAGTGTGGCCCCTGTACATTCTTGTTAATACTTTCTAGGCTTTAAAAGTTGACATAAACCCCTGACTTGCTTTTCATTTATCTTTAAGTCCAATATTTTGCACAAAAAGCCCTGAACTTTATTAAAATTGTTCTGAATGCAAGATTTTCTAGCACAATTGCAAATTACACCCTGGAGATTCAAATATTTACTCAAATGTGTTTAAAATTGCATTTTAAACCCTAAACTTTATTAATTTCACACTAAATGCATATTTTCTAGGGTAAAATTACACAGCAATCCTTGAAACTTCAAGTTTTCAAACTTAAGTCCATTTTCTTGCACATTTAATCTTGAATTACTTCAGAATTGTTTTAAAAACATGTTTTACTGGCAAAATTACGGATTGGACCCTAGGGATCCTGATTTTGACTAAAAATGCACATTTTTGCACATTTAGCCCCCAACTTCTTTAAAATTACATAAAATGTGTTTTCCTAAGTATTTTGGCTGATTTAGCCCTAGAATCCAAGCTTTCATTCAGAATATGTGAATTTTGCACAAAAGTCCCTGGAATTTACATATTTCATCACACATGCATTTTGTACATTTTGTTCCCCTTTTCATGCATATTTTTTCATGCCTTCTTTCTTGCATTATGCACACACTACTCATTTCAAACTTGGTTTTCACATTATTGCCAGGATTTCTTCCGACTTTCACGGTTTTGATTTGATTTGAGTTTTCATCGCCCGACGGTGTACAATGATAGGATTAACAATGCCAACGTGGACCTGAATGAGGATTATCTTCTTCAAATTGATTTTCTCGGATTCCTTCGAGTTTCTACTGACTTGTATGATGCTTTTCGAGTATTCCCGATTTTCACGATTTTCTTGATCGCCCAAGGGCATACAGTAAAGTGGTATTTTCAATGCCTACATTGTCCCTTGGATTATCATTTTTCCTTTTTATTCATTTCTTCTCTTTGATTTAGGCATATTTTCGTAGTCATCTTAGGCATGTGCATTCAGAGTAGTCAAGCAAATGCACAATAGACCATTAGCAAGCAGGAAACCTAGAAAGATCGAGTTCTTCGGACACATGGGGGTGCCTAACCCCTTCCGTATGTGTAACAAGATTCCTTACCCTTTCTGTGGCTCGGAATGGCCATGTGTTGCATCCATTAGGCACGGAGCATGCATATGTTTTCTTCACCTTGATTTCTTTTGGTTTTTCTATGTGTTTGGTTTTCCTTGTCTTTCCATTAAAAGACTAGGTGGCGACTCCTTTTCCTTATCCTTTTCTTATCTTTCCTAGATGTATCCGAGCCTAGTTTTCTTCTCAAGATTCACCATCTTCGTCGTGACCGTATCGGGACTCCTTGTATTCTTCCATGCACCTTGGAGAGCCATGCAAGGTTCCATCGGCATGGTCACAGGAACTGGCGACTCTGCTAGGGATAACTAGATTCTGGCTTTCGTTTTGGTTTTCTTGCTTGTCTTTGGTCTGTACACTTTGTGTTTATTTGCTAGTTCTATTTGTTTGTACATATTTGACTATACATGCCTTTTTACACGATTGCTATGCCACAGCACATGTACATGACTTAATTCATTTCTTTTGTTGTGATACTTGCTTTTATTCACTTACTTGTGAGCACTACACTAACACATGCCATGCTTATGCCTTTTGCTTGTTGATTGAGCATTTGGATCCCATGATTGTGTATTTTCTTCACTTTTTTGTATTTACCATGATTAGGAGAGTAGAAACATGTTTTCCTCCCTTCTTGGTTAAAATAAAACACACAAACTCAGACAATCAAATAATTAGGCATAACTAGAGACAAATGCTCACAATTCCCCATGGTTTAATAAAACGCAAGTAAAAGACACATAAACATATGTGCATGCATCTTCTCCTCTGAGTACACCCACAGTTTGCGAAGGACAATTCTAGTAGCCCGTTCTATAGCTTTGGCGTAGGGTGTGTTGCTAGTTTGTCCCCCCTTGTCTGGGGTCGTGTCGATGCTGGTAAAGGGTACAACTCTATGCTACTACTGGAGATGAGGCCACCAACGCACCACCCATTCACTGTTTGCGTTTCGGCCATGATTTAGAACGGGAACCTTACTTTTCTGACCAAAGTCAAAACCCAGAACCCATGAGTGTGTCCCATGTGGTCAACCCCATAGGGGACATGCATGGTGAGAGAGTGCACTTTAGGACATTCATCTACATTGCGTGTCTTTGCATACCACTTTAATAAATCGCATTTGTCTTGGCGTTGTTGTTTAGGTTCTGATACCTGTTTCTCTTGCTTGTTTTCTCAGGTAGCTTGTTGCGAGGTCCTCACCTAGGAGCTTGGGTGTCTTTGTTGCGGGCGGCCTCCCATGGTTGTTTTCTCTTGCCTTATCCGAGCTATTGGTCACTTTTGACAATAGTTGGTCTTAGAGCTCATGCGTTTTTCTTTTGCCGCAGCTCCATTCATTGCACTTGCGGTTAGCCATGGCCTCGCAGACTTGCAAGCTGCCGGTTATTGTTTTGAAGGGCGACCCACATTCAAATCCTCCTCTCACCTTGACTGCTTCTTCTTCCCTTTGTGTGTTTTGATTTGGGAATCATGGAGGATCCCTATCTCCTCTTCCGGGACGGTGGCGGACACAATCCATTCTAGGGCTCATCATAGAGTCGATTGCAGTGACTACCACGTGGTTCCCAGAAGTTCTACCAACTACACCTTATCTCTCGGGCCCTCTTGTTTTAGGGGTTCAACTAGCTGCAATTGCATCTATTTTAGGGGCCATTCCTATTCTGCTTATGCCTTATGACCTCTCTTTTGATGGGCCTTTGGCCACACAGGCTTAGTATTTAAGAGCTTTGGCCCAAAGGTTCGAGTGCATGGCCCTTTCTCTTGGTCCTGTTGAGAGTCCCCCTCTTTCGGCCTTTGAGGTTCTAGTGTAGACCACTATAACATTGCAGGCTCACCCAACTGCACTATCGCCCATACCATCGCCTTAGCATCACACTACTCCGGCGATGGGGGCGTTATCTCTGCCTCTTGCACCACAACTGCGTTTGTCACAACATGCATCACAGTCACTTACGAACCAATCCATTAGTTGTGCAAAAGTACAACATTTCTCGAGTCCGTCGCCCTGAGCCGTACCGGTGCCACAGCTGTTGCTCTCGCGCTCAACACAGCATACTCACTACCCACCTCAGCATCAGGTTCAGGTCCCAACACATAGGTCATCCTTATGCACTGTGCACACACATTCCATCGTCAAGCTTGTGCATCACGTTGCATTGGCTCGGCAAGGACAGCAACCTAAGAAGAAACGAGGCTGTCGCATTGAAAGTGACTACACTCCACTGGGAGAGTCGCTGAGCACAGCTTTTCCTCGGGTCATGTTGTTTCTAAGACTCCCAGATCTGCATCCCCCACCAACTTTACTTCCTCGGTGGTACGACGTGAGCATATACTACGATTATTGCCGAGCCTTGGGGCACTCGACTAATAATTGCCACACTCTGTAGGATGTCGTTCAAACTTTAATTGACAATGGGACCTTTGTTGTGGACACAACACCCACATCCATGTCTTTACCCTCACCAGCATCTAGTTCAGCATGCATTACACACCCACACACCACCGTTGAGCTAACACGTCATGTTGTGTTAGTTTAGCAGGGGCAGCAACAATGGTTAAATCGATATCGTCGTAAGGAAGGCAACTTCACTCCACTTGGAAAGTCATTGAGTGACGTCTTTCTTAAAGTTGCGCTGTTCCTACAGCTACCGGAGGCTCGTCCACCACCGAGCCTGCTTCCTAGGTGGTATAAGACAAACTTGTTTTGCCAATTCCATCGCACCCGTGGACATTCGACGAACAAGTGTTATGCTCTTCGAAATGCTATTCAGGATTTGATTGACAATGGAGGCATTGTCGTCAACCCACAGGAGGCAGCACACACATACACCTGCACCCACACCTGCACATGCACATGCACGTGCACACCCAACCTTACTTTGTCTGAGTCGGCAAGCTCTGAGGATATTGGAACTTCAAGGATTTATCCTCTCTCTCCCAGTTCTTTCTCGAGGAATCCATCGGGCCTCATTAGCCTAGTTTGTTCTTTTGTCTTTTCTCTATTCTGTCCGACGACACACACGTGTGCCACTCTTGTTCTTGTTCCTTTGCGGAGGGGCCTAACCAAAAGTTTGCTAGTTTGCCATGCACCAATCTGACCTAGCACTTGCAAATACCCTAGATCTAATAGGAGACAGTCGTCATTGTAGATATCAACTCCAACAGAGATACAGTCTTCATGTCACCAGCAAATTTGGCATTCACAATGACAGTCTCAGTTTCAATAATGGTTTTGATAGCTTCGGTTACATCTGTCTTGATTCTGGTTTCTAGTGGCATTGCTAGGAGTTACTTTGAACCCCAATGGCATCGACAAAACAACAACAACAAGGACTGGAGTTGTATCCTTTTTTATTTGTTTCCTTTGTTTTTCTTTTTGCATCATCATATATCAAAACACAAAAAAATAGAAAAAGCACAAAAGTTGAAAAAGAAAAGAAAAAAATAAGAAAAACACAAAACAGAAAAACATTAAGAACAATAGAAAATAATAGTTTGCTTGTCAATAACATTCTGCCCGATGATGAAAATGGGAAAAGCTTGCCTATGTCAGAATAGATTATCCCTCCTTAGTTGTCACTACTTAGACAACCGAGTTAGCAAGGGAGCCACCGAACATCAAAACTGGATGAAATGTCCAAACTCCGCAAGGATCCTGCACCTCCAAGAGGGAGATAAAATGTTTGGGGTGACTGAGAGTGTGAGCCAGAAAAGAAACATACATTCACAAGGGCATAAAAGAATAGAGAAGACAGAAGGCGAATACAAAAGTCAGCTTAGGAGTGAGAGGCGTGCCTTGTAGCTCTACCTTTACGTACCTTGGAGAAGAGTTGGAGTATGCACTTAGTAAAATTACACCTTCAAGGGACTGATCCACCCTCTTGCAATAAACACCTCCTGAATAGATCATGTGCTTATAACCTCTAAGCCAAGGTTAGAGTGAAACTGCACATCTATGAGGGAGTAAAATAAAAGTCCATGATATTGAAAAGAAAAAGCGGGTCCAGGACCTTAAAGAGTTTGGCATGGAGCCGAGTCCATTACACTACCTTACAGTGAGTTTGAGTGCCACCACTACCCATCGAGAGCCACCTGTGACTTGTCAATCTCTGTAGTGTCAACTAAGTCGAGGGTGTCATCCTCCTCTAACAGGCATACAACTTTCCAACCTAACAGAGGGTGGACAAACAGTCGAACTAAACAAGCAAGCGATCTAGATAATGAATTCATTGAAAAAGCAAAGCAATAAATGTAGATAACAAACAACTAAAATCCCACCTAGTCAACATGACATGCATTTTTTTTATCAAACAATAAGGTCACTCTTAAATAATTAAATTACTCACAATAATAAAGTCGACAACAATAATCATCAATGTCTTTCTTGGATGAATCTTTTTGCTTGCATTTGGTTTATAAAGCCGGCGCACGTAGTAGCTGGGAGCATGCTCACCTGCACGTCTCAGCCACCGGCACACTGCACGAGCACACTGGCCACTTCGCCCAACCACCAGCCACAATCAACAGGGTTTCTTCCGAATACCTTTCGCCAGGGGCATTTCAACTGCTCAGTGGTTAAAGAGAATAAGCAACAAGGACACCAATTAGTGTACGAGCTACACGGACTTGTAGAATCAACAACATGACAACAATTCCTCTGCAACAGTTCAAATGTGGTAAACATTATTTGGGGAATGCTTGATGTTAACACAGCCAAGTACATGTTTACAGCCAAAACACAATGACACAATAAGTAGTAGAACAGAGAATAGCCAGCCTAAGACAGACTACGATTTATCACATTACATCCGGCCATCGGAGTATAGCTTAGGACAGTGGATGAATATATATGCTCCCATCACTAAACAAATGTGTCTCTAGCCTCAACTAAAATCAGCCTCAACTACTTCAGTGATTCAAATTACGCCTATAGTCACAGCCTAATCCTTAAGTCTTTACATCTTTGAGTGGTGCCCAACACTTCCCGTGGTAGCTTGACTTGATGCTAGAGGCATCTATTTTGCCTTGGTATCTCCTGATCTGACTTCTGTTTTCATTAAGTATCATTCACCTTTTATGCTAGGGGCATGTCAACTGCTTTCTAGCTGGACTCACACAATCTGCTACTTGGTTCATCAAGGACATGTTAGTTGTTCCCTGATAAGGACCCACTCATCAAATGATTAGCGGAGACAACAGCATGACTATGGTCTCCACGCAGCAATCCAGAATCTTGTAAATACAATCAAGAGAATTTCATTAGGTAGCATGACCAAATACACAGCTATCACAGCACCCTGGTTGAGCAGAACACGTCCTAGACATGCTAGTTAGAGGTAGGCTACAATCTCAATCAAAGGCCTTTATCAAGTTGCCACAATTCCTTCTGTCGTCCAAGTACAATACTAGAAGGTAGTTGGGTATACATACTTCCAGTCACTACATGAATGTATCACTTGCTTCGACTAGTGATAGTTTCAATTACTTTGATGGTTCAAGGTGCATCTATAGTTACAGTCTGGCTTCTAAGACCTCATACCCTTAAGTGATGTCTAGCTAATTCGATACCAAGGGCATGTTAACTACTCTTAGGTCAAAAGTCACATATCATGTGCCTGACAGAACACCAACTATAGTGTAATTGAACCAGACTCTTTGACCAAGGGCATGTTAGCTGTTGTTTGGTCGAAAGTTACATACCAGGCACTTGACAAAACATCAACTAACTATGTAACTGAACTAGAGCCTTCGACTAAGGGCATGTAAGCTGCTTTGTGGAAAGGAGAACTGTTTTGAGAACGCTTGGTGCGAATTATCTTCCAAATGATGGTCACGTGCACCTTCTTATAAAGAAGTGGCATTCATTACATACTGGCTCCTACAAAACGACAACTATAGTAGGACACTATAGCGAGTCAAGCATTAGATCTGGGGCATCGTTGGCATGTCACAAACACTTTGAATTCGCGACGGCATCGGGCATAGACAAAAAATCCCCAGTTGTTTCAACTGATATCCCCCACAGCGGTGACGATCCAGGGTGCACTGGTACTTAAATAAGATTCCCTTGGCAAATCCTTTTGGCTAAATAGTTGGTCAGGACCCTTGCATCCTTGTCTCCCTAATTCGCGTCCGAAAGGATGGAGTTCAAAGACATTCTCCTTGACTTCAATCCAAGATGGATGAAGTCCTTTTCCTTTGGCTTCTCATTTCGAAAGAAATAAGACCTAGAGATATATCCCTTTGGGTTGATATCCCAAACTATCTGATTGGCATCTGTCAAATTGCCATCTCCTGGTTGGTAAGTCTTAAACTTACCATTTGCCTCTGGTTGGTAAGTCTGAAACTTACCATCTCCTTGTCGGTAAGTCTGAAACTTGCCATATTACCTTCTTGGTTGGTAAGTCTTAAACTTGTCATCTCTTGGTCGGTAAGTTTTAAACTTGTCATCTTCCCTTCTTGGTTGGTAAGTCCTAAACTTGCCATCTTTAGGTCGGTAAGTCCTAAACATGCCATTTTCCCTTCTTGATCGGTAAGTCCTAAACTTGCCATCTCTTAGTTGGTAAGTCCTAATCTTGCCATCTCTTGGTCGGTAAGTCCTAAACTTACCATATTCCCTTTTTGGTCGGTAAGTCCTAAACTTACCATCTTCCCTTCTTGGTCGGTAAGTGTAACCATGCCGGCAACAACCTGAAGGACTTGACGCGAAAGGGCAAATTCACGAGGATCGGCAAAGTCACGGTAAAAACAATAAAAATAACAATGCAAACGCAAGAGTCGCCACCTAGTCTATTAAAATGGAAGACGAGGAAAACCATAAAAGAATCATTCAAATCATGGATATAAAACCAATGGAAAAGGTCTTTGTAAACCAGAAATAGGTAAGGATCCCTGTTACGTAGGAGGAAGGTATTAGGCACGCTCGTGCACCTGATAAATCGGTCTTTCTATAGGTTTCTCATTTGCTTATGAAATGTCGGCTTTTCAACCTTTACTGTACGCCGGAGGGCGATATGCCATGCCATGCTAAGTGAGTGGTGTCTTATGCTAAATAAGGGTGCATAATGTTCAGGGGTGTCCTAATGCTCAGAGATATCGCTCATATGTCGGGTCAAGTGGCAATGCAAAGATATTGCATAAATGAGATCAAGGATCTAGTATTTTGAGTGATATTTCATCCTTGCTTTACTACATGCCAAATGCAAACTTATATGCATGGAAATGGCTAAAAACAGAGTTGTGTTTTCCCGATATATCAAAGAAGAAAACCAGAAAAAACCAGAAGCAAATCGAAATAAAAATCATGCTAGAAAGCTATGCAAAAGTTGATGTGTGTTGCTGATAAACAGGCTGATGTGCCTGCTTGGTGCGTCGGACTGGTGCTCCAGTCTGGTGTGTCACCTAGGTGCTATTGTGTGGGCCAGAAAGATGTGCTAAAGCAAATACAGAAATCCATGCAGTGCAAAGTCACATATGAATGCATTCCAGAAAATCATGCCATGTAAAATCCTTTGCAAAACTTGAAGGATAAACTTTAAAAGTGAAACAAATGCAAGTGTAATGACTTATGGACCTTGTGCTCAAGGGCTAGTAGCCTCACACAAGATCCCAACCTATTCATGCTAAAATGTATGAAAGAAGGTTCAGCCATGTCTCTAGATCATGGGCTGATGCACAAGGTTCTCCATATTGGAGTAGAGGCAAACAGCCTACCAAATTTTAGCCATGGACTGAACAATCAAAGCGGACAATAACTAGGAAACAATTGTTATCTAGGGTTGAAAACATGCACACAAAATCATGAGATGTCAGAAAACCAGCAGCAAAAGAATTAGACGCAAAATCATTGGAAATTTATGCAAACAGGGATGCAAAAGTGAATGTTTGCTCTCTAACCAGTCTGGTGCACCTGAATGGTGTGCCAAAGTGGTGCTCTTGGTTGGTGTGCCACTTAGGTGCTCCAGATTGGTGCTCCTTTGAAAATCTGGATCAGACTGCAATCTGATCCAGAATAGAGATGGGTGATTTTTATTAATGCAGATCAGTTTATGCAGATGATAAAAATTGAAACATGATGTGATGCAAATGAGCAAAACAAAACTATTATTATGTGATCCTGAAATATGATAAATTATAAGTTCATGGCTAAAATGCTTGCATAAGATTCTAAAAGATAAAACAGATGATGAAGTGAACTTTAACAGCACATGTAAAGGATGAATATGGAAAAAACCTGATTTGCTACATATCCCCTAACATGCATGTTCATAAATCATGGTTCTTACTGCAAAGGATTAGAAAGAAAAGACAACTCCTAGAAGTAACAAGGTGCAGATTTCCATGCTAGAAATAAAGAGTCATGCTAGCAGACAAGGTACAGATTTGCATGTAGAACATATTGCAAAGAAAACAAGCAATCTCATCATGGAAATCTCATGTTAACAGCAAAAAATCAGACCATAGATAAAGTCTAAAGCATGCTTTATTCAGTGCAAAAGCTAAGATCTTAAAAGAAGAAAGGTGAGGAGCCTACCTTGTCCAAGGTGTTCATTCTACGAAAACCCAAGATAATATAATCCTAGTTGCTTTGGAAGGGCTGGGAATATCACAGAATGCTTGGGAAAGCTTGAGGACACAAGAGAGAAGTTGCAGAATTCAGGAAATGTCTTCCTCTAGATCTCTCTTGGATCTTTCTAACCTCTTCTAATGGTTGCCTATAGGTGTCCTTATATATAGATTTCTCATGGGTAACTCCTAGAGGATACAAGGAGCCTCGTAAACGAAGAGCCTGGGAAGATTCCAAGGCATATTCGTTGGTGGAGGTAACAGCCATGGGAGGTGGAAAGCCAGTAGCCAGCAGTTTGAGAAGTGGCTGTGCGCCAGCTTGGTGCACTAGAGAGGTGCGCCAGCATGGTGCACTAGAGAGGTGCGCCAGCTTGGTGCTCCAGCTAAGTGCGCCACTTATGTGTTCCTGCTTGGTGCTCCAGCTAGGTGCTCCACATTGGTGCTCTAACTTGGTGCTCTCCCCTACCTGTCTGGATTTCTAATTGGGTTGCGGGCCTGCTATAGGTTTGTGATCAGTTTAGCTAATGGGGTTAGGTCTGTCACATCCAAAGCAACATCTGGAAAGCTTATCTATGAGTCACCTCAAAATCGGGGTGTCTACAGTAAGGCCTAAACTTGCCATCTCTTGGTCGGTAAGTCTTAAACTTACCATATTTTCCTCCAGTCGGTAAGTGTGAAACTTGCCATATTCCCTTCATGGTCGGTAAGTCCTAAACTTACCATCTCTTGGTCCGTAAGTCCCAAACTTGCCATATTCCCTTCTTGGTCGGTAAGTCCTAAACTTACCATCTCCTGGTCGGTAAGTCCGAAACTTGCCATATTCCCTTCTTGGTCGGTAGGTCCTAAACTCTCCATCTTTTGGTCGGTAAGTCCTAAACTTGCCATCTTCCCTTCTTGGTTGGTAAGTCCTAAACTTGCCATCTCTTGGTCGGTAAATCCTAAACTTGCCATCTCTTGGTCGGTAAGTCTTAAACTTGCCATCTTCCCTTCTTGGTCGGCAAGTCTTAAACTTGCCATCTCTTGGTCGGTAAGTCCTGAACATGCCATTTCTTGGTCGGTAAGTCTTAAACTTACCATATTCCCTTTTTGGTCGGTAAGTCCTAAACTTACCATCTTCCCTTCTTGGTCGGTAAGACCTAAACTTGCCATCTCTTGGTCGGTAAGTCCTAAACTTACCATATTTTCCTTCAGTCGGTAAGTCCGAAACTTGCCATATCCCCTCCGATCGGTAAGTCTGAAACTAGCCATCTCTTGGTCGGTAAGTCCTAAACTTACCATATTCCCTTCTTCGTTGGTAAATCCTAAACTTGTCATCTCTTGGTCGATAAGTCTTAAACATGCCATCTCTTGGTCAATAAGTCTTAAACATGCCATTTGCCTTTCTTGGTCGGTAAGTCCTAAATTTGCCATCTCTTGGTCGATAAATCTTAAACTTGCCATTTTCCCTTCTTGGTCGGTAAATCCTAAACTTTCCATCTCTTGGTCGGTAAATCCTAAACTTGCCATCTTCCCTTCTTAGTCAGTAAGTCCTAAACTTGCCATCTCTTGGTCGGTAAGTTTTAAACTTGCCATCTCTTGGTCGGTAAGTTTTAAACTTGCCATCTCTTGGTCGGTAAGTCCTAAACTTGCCATCTTTCCTTCTTGGTCGGTAGGTCTGAAACCTACCATACCCCATTCGATCCTTGTTCAGAGAGTTTGGTATCGATGGTGTCCCTTTTGGTCGTGATCCGGATGGATTATACCAACCTCCTTCTTGTGGATCGGTACACTGGATTGCCCGATGGGCACTGTCAAGGTGTGTGTCCTGTTGGTCAACAAGTCCGGTATCATGTCGTGCCCCCTTTCTCTTGGGCTGGTATCACGAACTACCCAGGCAATGCTTATGGTGCCCGATGGATTCCCCACTCGCCTTGTTCCTTTCCTCCTTTTAGACTGGTAGCCCGAACTACCCGGATGACCACTGTAACCAGTCACTTTTTGGTCGGCAAGCACTGCTAGTCTTGTCCGATGCTTTTCTCGACAAGTGTGATAACCAGTCATGTCGTTTAGGAGCTGATTGGTCATCAACTTGTCATCTTGCATTACATGCATCATCTAGTGGTATACATTATAATCCTCATGTGGCCTTCATTCACCATGCACTATCATTCATTAGTACATATTACTCATCGGCAGTCGCAGTCACCTCAGCATTAACACTGGTGTTTGATGTTGGCATTTGTCATTAGTATTAGTTTCTGTGATTTCGACTTCGTCTGTGGCATTCTGGGTGGTAGGTCAGGACTTCCGATGCATTCACCAACTGAGTAGCTAGTTGCTAGTAGCTAACACTTTCTTGCAGCTTTGGGCGGGGTGTCTTTGTTAACCCTGAGCAGTGGTTTCGTCCTCCTGTTTCTTTTTCCTTGTAAGAGGGGACAGGGTGTCTTTCTCAACCCTGAGCATCGGTCTCTATTCCATTCGTCCTCCGACCTCGCTTAGGGAGGAGCATCTGTGGACACCCCATATGTTTGCAATTGGACCTTAAATCATAAAACTAACCTAAATTAAATTCAAAATCCAAAAAACCTAATTCAAAATCCTAAATCTAATTCAAAACCCTAAACCTAATCCAAAACCCTAGAATTAATTCGAAACCCAAAACCTAATCCAAAATCCTAGAATTAATTCAAAACCCTAAGCCTAATTCAAAACCTAATCCAAAACCTAATCCAAAACCCTAGAATTAATTCAAAACCCTATACAAAATCCAAAACTTGATTAAAAACCCTAAATTCAACTGAAAACCCTAAACCTAATTCAAATCCCTAACTTAAACCCTAAATCAAACCCTAAACCCTAAATCAAATCCTAAACCTTAATCTCAAACCCTAACTACTTCCCACTCCACCTTAACAACCTTAACCACTTCCCACTCCACCATAACAACCTAACTACTTCCCACTCTAACCAAAACAACCTATAACAACCTACATAGCCATTGCAAGCCTATAAATACCCCCCATTTGCAAGGGGAAAAAGGGGGAGGAAAAGGAGAGAAAAAACTTGGCAAAATTGAGTGGAGAACCACCAAGGAGATTTCTCTCAACCAGAGCAACCAGAGAGGTCTTAAATTAGAGGCGAAGCTCAGAGAGGAGGAAAATTCAAGTTTCAGGCCATCTCCGACGAGCTCCAGCGGTCAACATCTTTGCTAGCTTAGGTAAGCTTCAATCAGAGCATAATTTCTCCTCATTTTAGCTCCCTAGGTCTTCCTCCTTCTTCCCCGATCGATTCTAGTAAGCCCGGAGGTCCCCTTGGTCAAAATCAGACGAATCTTGGGTCACCGGGAACAGTTTTTCGGCGACGTAGGTGGGGGCACAAATCCAGTAAGTGATTTGTGCCCTGGTGTGCTCAATCCTCTTGAGGCAGACCTTCTCTTGCTTCACCGCACCTCTGGACACCACTTCATGCCCTCTGGAGGCCACCAGGAGCAGCTCACAGGAGTTGTAGTCGCCCTCACTGGGGAAGATGGGCTATAGTGTAGCACGATCTGGTGCTCCGTTCTTCGCAACGACGCTCCGACCCCTGGAAACAATCTCCATCTGTCCCCCAACTCACCGGAAGCCCCAGTGCCACGTGTCGAGCCCCGATTCCTCCCAACAATTGTCATCGCTGGAGACGGCGTAGAGTGTGATCGGGAGAGGAGCTCACGCAGCCATTCTTCCTTTTGGAGGGTAGGAAACGTTCTTCTCGGCACCTCTGAGCCTCCAGTAGCTGAGAGCCACCGTGCCGTTGCCTTTAGAGTTGCTTTCTCGGCACCATCATCGGAGCTGCGTCGATGGCAAGGGAGATGGGAGGAGGCCTCCGACTGTCCAGCGCCTAATCCAAGCCACTGGATCATCCGCTTTTCCTCTCCTCTTGCTCATGGGATGCTCGGATGACAGATCAAGCATCGAAGGGGCCTAGGATCGTGTCCTAGTCATCATCGTCGGTGTGATGCGGTCGTCGGTGACCGTTGGGTCAGTTTTAAAGGTTTTTTTAAAAAAAAACTTCTAATCCTTTTCTTTTCCTACACATAGGTTTTTATTTCAGGTCCCTGCACTAGTTTTTTTAATCATTTTTATAATGATTTGTTTTGTAAAATTACAGTGTGACCCTTGTACATTCTTGTTAATATTTTCTAGGCATTAAAAGTTGACATAAACCCTTGACTTGCCTTTCATTCATCTTTAAGTCCAATATTTTACACAAAAAGCCCTGAACTTTATTAAAATTGTTCTGAATGCATGATTTTTGGCACAATTGCAAATTAGACCTTGGAGATTCAAATATTTACTCAAATGTGTTCAAAATTGCATTTTAAACCTTGAACTTTATTAATTTCACATTGAATGCATATTTTCTAGGGTAAAATTACACAACAGTCCCTGAAACTTCAAGTTTTCAAACTTAAGTTTATTTTCTTGCACATTTAACCCTGAATTACTTCAGAATTTTTTACAAACATGTTTTACTGGCAAAATTATAGATTGGACCCTAAGGATCCTGATTTTGACTAAAAATGCATATTTTTGCACATTTTGCCCCCAACTTCTTTAAAATTACATAAAACGTGTTTTCCTATGTATTTTTGCTGATTTAGCCCTAGAATCTCAACTTTCATTCAGAATATGTGAATTTTGCACAAAAGCCCCAAGAATTTACATATTTCACTCACACATGCATTTTGTACATTTTGTTCCCCTTTTCATGCATATTTTCTCATGCCTTCTTTCTTGCATTATGCACACACTTCCAATTCATTTCAAACTTGGTTTTCACATTGTTTCTGAGATTTCTTCTGACTTTCACGGTTTTGATTTGATTTGAGTTTTCATCGCCTGGGGGCCTACATTGACAGGCTTACAATGCCAACATGGACCCGAATGAGGATTATCTTCTTTAATTTGATTTTCTCATATTTCTTCGAGTTTTCGCTGAATTGTATGATGCTTTTCAAGTATTCCCGATTTTCACGATTTTCTTCATCGCCCAAGGGTGTACAGTAATGTGGCATTTTCAATGCCTACATTGTCCCTCAGATTATCATTTTTCCTTTTCTTTCATTTATTCTCTTTGATTTGGGCATATTTTCGCAGTCATCTTAGGCATGTGCATTCAAAGTAGTCAAGCAAATGCACAATAGACCATTAGCAAGCAGGAATCCAAGAAAGATCGAGTTCTTCGGGCGCATGGGGGTGCCTAACCCCTTCCCCATGCGTAACAAGAATCCTTACCCTTTCTTTGGCTCGGAATGGCCAAATGTTGCATCCATTAGGCACAGAGCATGCATATGTTTTCTTCGCCTTGATTTCTTTTGGTTTTTTCTGTGTGTTTGGTTTTCCTTGTCTTTCCATTAAAAGACTAGATGGCGACTCCTTTTCCATATCCTTTTCTTATCTTTCCTTGGTGTATCCGAGTCTTGTCTTCTTCTTAGGATTCATCATCTTCGCCGTGACTGTATCGGGACTCCTCGTGTGCTACCACACACTTAGGAGAGCCATGTAGGGTTCCACCGGCATGGTCACAGGTCCTCAATCAACTCTACCTCTTCCAACTCTACTTATTTAAGGACTCTGAGCGATGATATCTCCACCTCTATTGGTAGGACTGCTTCCATACCATAGAGTAGAGAATATGGAGTTGCTCCCATTGAAGTCCGGATCGATGTTCTGTAAGCCCACAAAGTGTATGGGAGCCTGCCATGCCAGTCCTTATGTGTTTCCACCATTTTTTTAAGAATCTTGGTTAGATTCTTATTAACGGATTCCACAGCCCCATTCATTTAAGGACGGTACGGGGAGGACCTGTGATGCTTGAGATGTAATTCCTGTAGGAAATCCTCAACCCTTTAGGCTGTGAAATTTGTCCCATTATCAGAGACGATTGAATGCAGGACCCCGTATCGGGTCATGATATTGTTCCTGATGAACTTTTCAGTCATAGAGGCGGTCGCTGTCTTGTAAGAAGCTACCTCCACCCATTTTGTAAAGTAATCAATTACTACCAGGATGTACTGATGTCCATTAGAAGCTCTTGGGTGGATAGCTCCGATGACGTCTATTCCCCATGTTGAGAAAGGCCAGGGTGATGACATGTTGTGGAGCTACTGTGGTGGTGCATGAATGATGTTGCCATGGACTTGACAGTTGTGACATCTTCGCACAAATTGACAGCAGTTCGTCTCCATGGTTGACCAAAAACAACCTAGTAACATTATTTTCTCGGCCAATAATACTCCATTCAAGTGTGGCCCACATGTCCCCACACGCACCTACAACATTACTATATCAGTCTCCTTTTTATCGAGATAGTGTAGAAGCATCTGTTTGTAAGACCTCCTGTACATGTGACTTTCTCCAAGCACATATTTTGAAGCCAAACGAACCATGGTCTTTCTATCTGTCGCTGATGCATTTGGATGGTGACTCCCGGTTCCCAGGTAGACTTTGATGTCATGATATCATGGGAGCTCTACTGTGGAGTCTACTTCCTCTATGCTCATGTTGTGTGTCGACTGGTCTGTGTAGGTAACCGACACTTTCACCGCGTCATTTTTTGGTATAGACAACCAAGATGCGAGAGTGGGTAGCGCATCTGCGTAAGCATTCTTGGCCCTGTTCATAAAGGAAAAGCGTATTTCCTCAAACTCAGCCAGTAGCCTTAGGAGATGGTTATGGTATGGCACCAGTTTCAAGTCCATTGTCCTCCAGTTACCATTAACCTGTGAGATGACTAACATGGTGCTGCCATGCACATGCAGTTTTCGCGCACCATGTTCTAATGTAGCCCGCAAACCAAGAATACATGCCTTGTATTCTGCCACATTATTGGTGCACACAAAGGTTAACTTTCGAGCAAGTGGGATCACCTGGCCTTGCGGGGTCTCTAGTACTGCATCGATGCCCATGCCTCTCCTATTAACTATGCCATCAAAGTAGAGATGCCACCGCTCTTTGTCTCGAGGGTCCCCTGACTCATCCTCTTTCATGGCGAACAGTATATCCTCATCGAGGAACTGAGTCTGCAAGGGTTGATACTCTAACAAGGCTAAATCTGCTAAGTGATCTACTGCAACTTTCCCCTTCATAGATTTTTGAGTGACTTAAGTGATATCAAATTGAGATAAAAGCTCCTACCACTTGACACATCTACCCACTAGTGTGGGCTTCTGAAATAGGTATTTCATAGGATCATGTCGGCACAGTAACAGAACTGGATATGCCATCATGTAATGCCTCAGGAGTTGTGTGGCCCAGACGAGGGATAAGTAGACTTCTTCGATTGCGGTGTACTTAACCTCACAATCATTGAACTTTTTACTCAATAATAAATGGCCCTCTCCTTGCGGGCTGTTTCATCATGTTGATCCAAGACTGCACCCATTGAATGTTGTGTTACTGACAAATAGAGCAATAGAGGACGCCCTAGTGTGGGAGGTACTAATACTAGTGGCCTTACCAAGAGCTTCTTTATTTTGTCAAAAGCTTCTTGGCACCCTTCACTACAGCAGATCTGCGTGTTCTTTCTCAAGAGCTTGAAGATCGGCTCACAAATGGGTGTTAACTGGGCAATGAACCGGCTGATATATTGCAACCACCCCAGCAACCCTTAGATTCTTTTTTGTTGTAGGAGGAGACATCGTGATGATGGCTTTAGCCTTGTTCAGATCTACCTTGATTCCTCTTTGACTGATGATGTAGCCTAATAGCTTGCTTGATGAGACACCAAATACACACTTGTTGGGGTTCAGCCGCAGCTTATATTTTCGCAAGCGGTTGAACAACTTCCTTAAACAAGCAATGTGTTCTTCAAGCTCCTTTGACTTGGCTATCATATCATCCACATAAACCTCTATGTCCTGATGCATGAGGTCATGGAACAACGCTGTCATCGGCCTTTGATATGTGGCCCCAGCATTCTTGAGCCCAAATGGCATAACTTTGTAGCAAAACACTCCCCATGGGGTGTTAAAGGACGTTTTCTCCATATCCTCTTCTGCCATTCTGATTTGATTGTAACCTGAGAATCCATCCATGAATGACAACATTTTGTGTCCTATAGTATTATCTACCAACACATCAATGTGTGGGAGTGTAAAATCATCTTTTGGGCTTGCTTTGTTTAGGTCCCCATAATCAATACACATTCGAACCCAACCATCTTTCTTAGGCATCAAAACCACATTCGCTAACCACTTTGGGTAGAGGACAACTTTTAGAAAGTTAACTTTGTGCTGTTTCATTATTTCCTCTTCAATTTTAATAGCCACTGCGGTCGCCATCTAAGCAATTTCTGTTTAACCGGCTTGACATTAGGTTTAAGCGGTAATATGTGCACCACTACCTCAATGTCTAGCCCAACCATGTCATCATAACTCCAGGTGAAGATATATGCATACTCTCGGAGGAGCTCAACAAGTTTTGCTCGGGCCTGTGCTGTGAGTCTGGCGCTTATTCGCACTTCCTTGACATCTTCAGTGGTGCCAATGTTTACTGATTCAGTTTCCTCTTCTACATGCAAGTTCGGGCTTTCTGGATCATTGTCATTTGGCTGGAAATCTGGCGCGTCATGACTTTCTTCCCCTATTTCTGCATTATCCTCCTCTCCATATGCAATAAGTTTGGGAAGGACTTCTTACTGGAATGATGGATCTGCGCCTCCAAAGGTATACATTTTCTCAGCATTCTGCCCTTGATGATGCTTTAGAATGGTTATTGCGACTTTGGTCTTCTTGTATGCACCTCTAACGATTTCAGATTCTACCATTTCCAAACTTGCAGATGTACATGGCTGTTTCACTTCTTCCACAACCTTATTATATCGATAGATGTTTTTATTTTTATGATTTTCTTGAACAGTATGTGTGACATGTTGGTAGCTGTCCTCTGACTGATTGATGTGAGTGTTGCCGCCTGCATTCTCTCTTGAGTCTAACTCAGGATCTTTTTTTTTGGACCCCACTGCTCAAGTGGGGCCAAGTCTGATAATACAACCTAGACCCGCCTCCCGGCTGATAGGAGATAAACTCCTCTGGTCTAGCGTTTAGTGATCTATTCTCTTTTAGGGTCATAATAGTAGGTTGACCCTATGTAATTGCTTGCTCTGCATTGTGTTCTGTCATTACTGCTTTCCGCTTTCTACACCTGAGTTCACTCTGTGTGTCTTCCGCTAGTATCGCCAACTGTTCCTGAAACAGGACTTTCAAATCAATGAGCATGCTGTCAACTTGTGCTACTACAGCATCTCTCTCATCTTCATCAGAAGCGAAATCCACATAGTAGGCACTGATAGTTTCTAATACTTCGATGATTTTAGTTATCTGACTGTAACCCCCTCAAATTTGACTGATATACTGATGCTACTACTGCTGAGCTTTCCCCTGTTGAATCCGAGACTACAGCCAGACCCATAACACGACCTTCGGCTGACTCCGGAGGTGGCAATGCCAGCATAGCTGTCCCCGATGGCAAGGACGATGTCAAATCTACTCTAGAGTTTACAATCTCCACTTCAGAGTAGTAATCTTCAATACATATCCATTCTAATTTGTTGATTGGTTTACCTTGTTCAGACTCTACAAGCACAAAACTCTAATTGGGATCTAATAATCCTGCACTAACAAAGTTAGTTAAATCCTATGGAATAACGAGCTTTCAAAACTTACAACGTCTTGAGTGATGCGTAGGTAGAAAAGTAAGGTTCCCATTCTAAATCCTTGCCGAAGCGTAGGTAGTGAACAAGTGGTGTGTTGGTGGCCTCGACTTTGGCAGTAGCAAAGAGCTGTACCCTCTATTAACACCGACATGACCCTAGACAAGGCGGGACAAACTAGCAAGATGCCCTTCGCCAAAGCTATAGAATGGGCTACTAGAATTGTCCTTCACAAACTGTAGGTGGACTCAAAGGAGAAGATGTTTGCTTTCTAAAATGATCATTAATGCAATATGCTTTTGTGTCTTTTATTTGCGCTTTATTAAGCCAAGGGATTGTGAGCATTTGTCTCTAGTTATGCCTTATTATTTGTTTATCTGAATTTGTGTGTTTTATTTTAACCAGAAAGGGAAGCAAACATGTCTCTACTCTCATAATCATGGAAAATACAAAAAGCGAAAGAAAACACACAATCATGGCATCCAAACACTCAACCAACAAGCAAATGGCATGAGCATGGCATGTGCTAGTGTAGTACTCACAGGTAAGTGAAGAAAAGCAAGCATCATAACATAAAGCATGAATGTGCATGTGTGGTGGCATAGCAATAGTGTAAAAAGGCATGTACAGTCAAATATGTACAAACAAATAGAACAAGCAAATAAACACGAAGTATAGATCAATGCTAAGCAAGCAAGGAAACCAAAACGAAAGCCAGAATCTGGTTATCCCCAGTGGAGTCGTTAGTTCCTGTGACCAGACCGGTGGAACCCTACATAGCTCTCCAAGGTGCATGGAAACACACGAGGAGTCCCGATATGGTCACGGTGAAGATGATGAATCTAGAGAAGGAGACTAGACTTGGAAACACCAAGTAAAGATAAGAAAAGGATAAGGAAAAGGAGTCTCCACCTAGTCTTTTAATGGAAAGACGAGGAAAACCAAACACAAAGGAAAACCTAAAGAAATCAAGGCAAAGAAAACATATGTATGCTCTGTGCCTAATGGATGTAGTGCACAAATCAATACAGGGCCAGAGAAAGGGTAAGGATTCTTGTTATGCATGGGGTTAAATGTGCAAAACTATGTATTTTTTTGTAAAATTAAGATTCCTAGGGGTTAACCTGTAATTTTGCCAATAAAACATGTGTTTAATGCAATGTTGAAGAAATTCAGGCTTAAATGTGCAAAATAATGGACTTATGGATGAAAACATGAAGTTTCAAGGGTTGATTTACAAATATGCCTTAAAAATGTACATTCAATGTAAAATCTGTGAAGTTTAGGGTTTAAAATGCAATTCTGAGCACACTTGAGTAAAAATTTGAATCTACAAGGTGTAGTTTGCAATTGTGCCAGAAAATCATTCAATCAGAACAATTTCAAAGAAGTCCAAGGTTTTTTGTGCAAATTCTGGACTTAAAATGAATGAAAATTAAATCAAAGGGTTTTATGTTAAGTATTAAAGACTGGAAAACATTAACAAAAATGTACAAGGGTCACACTATAATTTTACAAAGCAAATCAATATTAAAATGATCAAAAATTAATGTAGGGACCTAAAAGCAAAATATAAAGGACCTAGTTGCAAGAAAACAAAAGAAAAAGAAGTTTGTTCAAAAAGAAGTTTTTATTTTTAAAAAAAGAACAACGGCCGTCGACGAAGGAACCTCGCCGTCAACGACCATTTGGGATGCCTTTCAGGGCATCCCTAGTGCTTGATAAGGCATCCAAACCTACTGTGAGCAAGAGGAAAGAATGAGGGGAAGATCCAATGGCATGGATCCGGCAACAAGCGGCCCTAGTCTTCTCCCCACCTCTTCGCCGACGCCGCAACTTCGATGACGGTGACGGGGAACAATGGGTCACTAGAGGCTACAATGTGGTGCTCCAGGGCTCCAGGAGAGTTGAGGGAGCTAAGAGGAAGAAATCCCACCACTCAGAGGCAAGAATAACTACGCGAGCGTCCCTCTTGACCAAGCCCTATGACGATTTCGACGACGACGACTGTTGGAAACAATCGGGCTTCGATGCGAGGTCTAGTATGTTTCGGTGTGCTGGGGGAGAGCAGGGGAACGTGTTCCTAGGGTCGGTGAGGCGCGACGAGGCGTTAGGCACCCAGTAGACCCCCTCTAGGGGTTGTCTTCTCTAGCGACGGCGAGGCTACATCCGGTGGCCCTTCTCTAGCAGCATCCAGGGTGAACGAAGAGGCTTCTAGAGTGGAGGAGGAGCAAGGAGGGAAAGAAAGCAACCTATCTACACTCTCTAGGGCACAAATCACTCACTGGATTCATGCCCCCAACTCTCTTGTCGGAAAATCGCATCCGACGACCCAAGACAACTTTGATTCTGGCCAAGGCATCTACCTAGCGCTACTGGAATCGGCTTAGGAAGATTGGGGAGGTCCTATGGAACTTAAATTGAGAGAAATTGGACTGGGATCGAGGCTTACATGAGTTGGCAGTGGAGGAGCTCGTCGGAGACTGCTGGTGAGATGGCTGGAGCTATTTGAACTCTGATTTTTCTCCTCTCTGATATGAGCTTCCTCTGGTTGGAACAATTCTCCTTGGTTGCTCTCCTATCAATTTTTTCAAGTTTTTTCTCCCCTTTTTCATCCTTTTTTTTTCGCTTGCAAATGGGGGGTATTTATAGGCTAGCAATGGCTAGGTAGTTTGTTATGGGTTGTTAGAAGTTGTTATGGTAGAGTGGGAAGTGGTTTGGGTTGTTATGGTGGAGTGGAAAGTGGTTAAGGTTGTTATGGTGGAGTGGGAAGTGGTTAGGGTTTCTTATAGGTTGTTATAAGTTGTTATAGGTGGTTAGAGGTTGTTATAGGTTGTTAGGGTTTTGGATTAGGTTTTGAATTAGCTTTAGGGTTTTGGGTTAAGTATAGGGTTTTGGATTAGGTTTAGGTTATTTTTAGGGTATTGGATTAGGTTTTGAATTAGGTTTAGGGCTTAGAATTAGGTTTTGTGGTTGAAATTAGGTTAGGATGTCAAGTTGGTCATGGGGAAAAGTAATTGAGTGCCCACCAACGAAAAATCCATTCCAGAAGAGACTAGCTACAAACTTGCAAAATTGGGGTGTCTATAGATGCCCCTCCCTGAGCGAGGTCAAGGAATGTACGGAAACGAGATCGATGCTCAGGGTTGAAAAGACACTCCGCCCGAAGCCACATGAAAGTGTTAGCTATTGGCAACAAGCCACTTAGTCAGTGAATGCACCGAAAGTCATGACCTGCCACCCAGAATGTCTTTGGCGTAGGTGAATGCCAAAGACGAAGCTGAAATCACAAAAACTAACACTAATGATGAATTCTGGCACCGAATACTAGTTGTAGACACCCCGATTTTGAGGTAACCCAGAGATGAGTATCCTCATGTTGCATTGGATGTGATGAGCCCTTAAACCGAGCCCCAAACCTATTAGCAAGCCAGAGTCCAGAATTTTGTGAGGTGGGTGGGCGCACCAAGGTGGCTCACCAAGCAGGCGCCCAGCTCTGGCTACTGACCTTCCATCTTCTGGGTTGTTACCCTTGCAAACAAATGTGCCAACGAATATTCGAGGCTTTTCGTTTGCAAGACCCTTTACTCTCATATGCTTCTTGACCATTTGTTGCCTCTTGACCATTTGGTCGAGGTCTTCCTTTGTTGCTGCTTGACCATTTGGTCGAGGCCTTTCCCTTTGTCTTCCTTCGATTTCGCGGGCGCGAAGTCCCTTTCCTCTCTTAGTCCGGGCGGACTAGGGGTTTGCTTTGCTTGACAAACGTTATGTTTGTCATGCCCTCTTCTTTTCCTTGGGCTGGTAACCCCAACTACTCGATTGATAATCGTCACACTGTCAGGCGCCTGGGTGGTCAAGACTTGATTGGCTTGACTGATCCCGTCTCTTTGGGTGGTAACCTCAGAATCCGGCTGATGAGTCCGACAACTTATCAAAATTTTCTTGCTGCTGATCCCAATCAGTACAAGATCCTTTTGTTTTTGCCATATTTCATTTGCATTAGCATTGCTTTGCATCGGCTTTCAGATCGGCCCTTGCATCCTGCATCTTGCATTAGCATTGCATCCCCAGCATTTAGACCCATAGGTGCATGCATTTTCACCTGCATTTCGCAATAAGTCATGATTTTTTGTGCATCCACCAGATAAATGATTTACCGCCTAAAGCAATCATCCTTCTGTAACCTCAAAATGGGGGTATCTTGTCAACCCTGAGCATCGGTCTTGGTTCCTTTCGTCCCTCGACCTCGCTCAGGGAGGGGCATCTGTAGACACCCCGATTTTGAGGTAACCCAGAGATGAGT
>JAMKQA010018892.1:0-40648 GCA_024699735.1 Posidonia australis
ATTAATGTCTTATTTGTTTTCAGTGAATTTTAATGGGTTTTAGTGTTTTATTGGGTCATGTGGGCTAGTGTGGGTCTGATAGGGACCTACGTGGACTAGGGTTTTGGTGGTCGCGACCAGAGCATCAACCGGAGGAGCCTGCTGCCAAAGGAGCTCAAAATTGGGGTGTTTACAGTATACATTAAATTGTTCTCCATACAAATAATGCCTCCAAATCTTCAAGGCTAACACAGCAGCTGCCATCTCCAAATCATGGGTGGGATAATTCTTCTCATGATCTTTCAACTAGCGTGAGGCATACACCACCACCCTACCATGCTGCATCAACACACCCCAAACTAGTACCACAAGCATCACTATAGACTACGAAACCATCACTTCCAGAGAGCAAAGTCAAAACAGGGGCTGATACCAATTGAGCCTTCAACTCATTGAAGCTCTCCTCGCACTGCAAATCCCAAGCAAAGTGGACTTCCTTTCAAGTTAGTCTGGTCAACGGAGCAACAATCTTGGAGAAGTCTTGGATAAATCTACTATAATATCAAGCCAGGTCGAGAAAACTTCTAATCTCAGTTACTGTCTTCGGTTTGGCCCAACTGCTCACAGCCTCCACTTTGGCTGGATCTACCTTAATGCCTTCTCCTGAAATGATATGACCAAGGAAGGACATCTTCTCCAGCCAAAACTCATACTTGGAGAAGTTGGCATAAAGCTGATGCTTCCTCAATGTCTTCAGTACGATCCTCAAATGCGTCTAGTGGGACAGAACATCTAGAGCCAAAACGTCATCCACAAAGATGACCACAAATTGATCCAAATAGGGCCTGAACACCCTAGTCAACAGGTCCATAAAAGCAGCCGGAGCATTTGTCAACCCAAATGGCATAACCAAAAACTCAAAATGTCCATAACGGGTGTGAAAGGCTGTCTTCTGCACATCTGGCTCACTAATCCGCAACTGATGGTATCTAGATCTCAAGTCTATCTTGGAAAACACCGATGCTCCCTGAAACTGGTCAAACAAATCATCAATCCTAGGCAGTGGGTACTTGTTCTTTACAGTGATCTGGTTCAACATCCGGTAGTCTATACAAAGTCGAAATGAACCATCCTTCTTTTTAACAAAAAGAATTGGTGCTCCCCAAGGTGAAACACTGGGACGAATGAATCCCTTGTCCATCATTTCCTGCAACTGATTCTGAAGCTCTCTCAATTCGACGGGTGCCATCCTATATGGAGTCTTGGAAATAGGACCTGATCATGACACCAAATCAATCACAAACTCTACTTCCCTATGCGGTGGCATACCAGGCAATTCCTTTGGAAAAATATCAGGATATTCTCGTACCACCAGTAAATCCTAAATCGCAATCACAGGTAAAGTAGAAACTGTCACATAGGCCAAATAGCCCACACTGTCTCTTGCTAGATGTTGATAGGCCTTGATAGTAGAAATCACTTTTCTAGGCTCACCCAGTCTAGTGCCTTCTACCATACACTACCCTTGGCCTCGACACTCTGCTAGAACTCTTCTCTTGACACAGTCTATCATGATTGAATGTTGTGCCAGCTAGTCCATTCCTAGGATAACATCATAATCTTGAATGTCTATCAGAATTAAATTGGCTTGAAAATTCCTATCCCCTAGCTGAATATCAACTGGTCTCAAATACCTCCATGCAAGACTGTGTTCTCCCAATGGAGTGACTACATTCAGGTGAAATGCCTCTGGCTACCCTGGTCCCAATCTCAGAAGCAAATGATTCAGAGACAAAAGAAAATGAACTCCCAGAGTCGAACAAGACTTGAGCCATCCGATCAGCTACAAGAAAAGATCCTATCATTAACACACCATAACCATAATCATAATCATAATAAAAGATGGTGTTGATCACAAATAGGATCCATTATTACAAGATAGGATTTAACTCATATAGCCGTACTAGTTCTCACCTTCTACAACATCTCTTGATGGACCAGCATCTGGGGCAGCAATGGAGAATACTCTCTCCTTGGCAAGCTAACGTGGTACATCTCTTGCTGGCTTTGGTTGACTGGGACAGTCCTTCTGATAGTGCCTAGACTTCCCACAATTGTAGCATACTACATTGTCTATGCTCCTCTGCCTGTGCCAACACTGCGCCACTACCTACCCCTTCTTGCCACAAACGTGGCATAGTCCCATCTTCGAGCCACTACGGGATCCTACATGGTTGATACCCACACTCTCTTCTTTACTAGATGTAGGCCGCTCCTTTTGCTTCTTCCCATAGCTACCATAACTCCCAAAACTTAGCACTACAGTCACTGACAGTTGAGAAACAGAGGGTCAGGAGAAGGAAGGTTGAGAGACAGACTTCCTCCCTTCTTCCTTCTTAGGATATTCTTCCTGGAACAGCCTATGAATATCCTCATAGTGGCTTGCAAGCTCAACAGCATCCGCTAAAGTCTGGCATCCGAAGCCAATAACTCCAGATCTCAACACAAGATTAAGTCCCTCCACGAATTTCTTGACTCTGTTCTTCTTAGAAACTACTACTTGAGAAAACTACTTCAGTCGAAGGAAGGACGACTCATACTCAGCCACAATCTGGCTCCCCTGCTTTAGGTTCTGAAATTCTCTGTCCAGCTTATCCCTCCCTCATGCTCAGGGAAAAACCTCTCATAGAACGCCTCTTGAAACTCCTCCCAAGAGATCATCAACAGGTCTACATTTGGGAATTTGGTGCGGCACACTGCCCTCCACCACGGATCTACAACACCTTTAAGCTAAAACGCTACAATCCGCACCCACCACTCCATTAGACACTCGATCCCCTCTAGGATCTTCTCCACCTCCAAGAACCAACCCTCACACTCCTTTGGTGTGCTGCGCCCATCGAAGGTCGGCGTGCCCAGCTGGCGTAACTGCTTAATCCATGGGTCTCCTTTCGCCTCATCCCTGCTACAATTGTCGAAGGATTGGGAGAAACCCTGCATCATCTCGCCGAACTCTCGTCTCATACCCCTCCATGCACTGCCCTCTCCCATCTTGGAGTTGGGTACTAGGGCTTGCCACGACTGTGGCCTCGACGAGACATCTTCCTGCCAACACAACAAAACACAACAACCAATATTCTGGTGCACGACTCTCTATTGCACAGTCTTAGGGAGCCACAAGACTGGACATTACTAAGCCGGTGCACTAGGTGTAATCTTAGCTCTAATACCACTCTGTAACTCCCCGATCCCAGGCACGTTACCATGATCACAGTATCATAAACAAAATTATACTAATTACAGCAAAATTAAATAACTGTAACTAAGGCTCATCTCCAGGAAATGATGTGCGGCTAGAAACTCCTACTCTAGCACCGGAACTCGATTGCACTCGACCTACGCCTAAAAACCAACCAAAGCATGCGTGAGTGATAACTAAGTCACCCAGTACACGTCCCAAACACACAAACAACAAAATCTGACAAATTTACTAAAAACACAACTTTTAATTTATAAAACTTGGTTTTCTTTTGAAAATCCCTTTTTAGAACATCATTTCCTATCTCCTTTGAAATCACATGGGAATCTATTTCCAAGATTACGCTTTTCTCAAAACTCACTTTTTCATTTCTTTTTAAAACACTTGGAATTTGTTTCCCAGACCATAGTTGTTCCGAAAACTCATCTTTCTTTTCAATGCTTGGGATTTCTTCCCAAAACCAAAATCATTTTCAAAACTCATGTCTCTTTCCTTTATACATTTTTAAAACCATTCTCATTTCTCAAGAAAGCCACCTTCTCGACTAGGTCCAGCCTAAAACACAATGCCTCATAGGACTCAAAACAAAAATCACCAACACTGGCTGGTAACTGGTTAAAACACAATTCTTATTAAATTCTAGGATCTTAGGACCAATAACAAGTCCCATCCTAACCAAACCACATTTCTTTCTTTTTCTTTTCCACTTTTCGTTATTGATGTTACCTTGATCAAGGGTAACCAGACACATAAGTAGTAGGTGAGGACACCATTTCTCCTACCTCCCTGCACTACCGCAGTGAAGTTCCCAGTGCGGGAGGACACCGCCCCGACCAACCGGCCTCAATTTCTTTTTATATATGCATAGGGATACGTCTTTATCTGACATCCCATTGGTGAACCAAACAACTAGGTTCAATAACCCAGGCTCAGCCTACACCGTCACAAACATTGGTGACGACGGTTGTGTCTTACAATTGATGTTTTACAATTTGTCGACACCATCCACTTGTTGTCCCACACTGGTAACCACGGTCGTATCTAACAATTGGTTTCTTTGGAGTCATTCTTCTACCATATTGTCAACACCAACCCCCGTGATTCCACAATGCATTATTAGTGTTTTATTTTCAAAAACCCACAAGTTTTATTTTTAAAACCATTTCCATTTCATTCCATCAGTGACCCAAACAACTAGGTTCAATAACCTAGGCTCAGCCTACACCATCACAAACATTGGTGACCACGGTTGTGTCTGACAATTGATGTTTTACAATTTGTTGACACCATTCACTTGTCGTCCCACATTGGCAACCATGGTCGTATCTGACAACTGGTTTCTTTGGAATGTCATTCTCCTACCATATTGTTGACACCAACCCCTGTGATTCCACAACACATTATTAGTGTTTTATTTTCAAAAACCCTCAAGTTTTCTTTTTAAAACCATTTCCATTTCATTCCTTCGTTGTAGGAATCTTTTCCATACAACAAAAGACCCTCTATTAGGGTCCTATTTCAATTTCATGAAAGCCATGCTTTAAAATCATAAATTGGGTCTCCTGCCCAAAAACTACACTTTTAATCACTTTAACTCATTCTTGGGATTTCAATCCCATTCCTAAATTTACTTATTTGGGTTCCATATTCCTCCATGACATTTTCATGGGGAAAATACCATTAACACATGCTCATTGTTCATTTAAAACCTTTTATTTCCATCATTTATGCCCATTTATTCATATGGGCCAGGGATAAAAACGACAGACCGAATTAAAATTCACTATACCGAAAGTCACTGATTAGGTATACTGAATACCTTCGGTATATCGAAACCCCCTATTTCGGTCGACCAAAACCAGGCGGCCCTGCACAAATTGACAAGGATTCAGTATGCCAAACCCAGTTCGGCATGCCAAATGTCTCACGTTCTGTACACAACCCCTGCCAGTAGACCATTCATTCATAGGAAATAGGAGCCTCTGGAGGACCCCTCAAACATGCTTCATAAAACATGGATAAATCACGGGGTGTAGACCCTTGAGTCTACTTCAAAACCCCTCAAACCATTCATCAATCCATTCACCATGCAATTCATATGAAAATCATACAAGGGTGAAGCTCGTATGAAAGTATTGTAGCATGCATACAAAAAACTTGTGTAATTTCTCAAAAATCCATCCTAACCTCATGATCTCTACACAAACACATCATGCATCTCATTCCACACCTATCTATCATTTTTCCATGATTTATCATGTTTTATACATAATTATCACACATTTTACTCATTAAGCCAATAAAGAAGAACGGAAGGGAAAGAAGGGGTCGCGTACCTCAAATGGCACTCTAACAACCTCACCGCACTCCAGCACAACCCTGGTGACCCACGGCGGCGGCGCACACGGCTCAGCTCTACCTCCTCTTCCTCTGGCTCTTTGGTTTGTCTTCTATCTTTTTCCTCCCCCTCCACTCAATTCCCTCTTGTTCCCTCAGCCTCCTTCCCTCTATATCCCCTCCACCTCCCTGCGTTACGCCAGCCGCCCATCACGTCATAAGTGACGGGGAGGCATGGGCTGCTGTCTATGGTGGCATGGGTTCGGGGGAGAGGAAGAAGAAGACGAGGATGGTGTGGGCTCATGAGAGAGAAAGGGAGATAAAAAAAAGAAAGAAAAGACCGGTACGTAAATCAAGGCAACTGTGCATTCTCAAATTGGACTCCACATTGGTCCCAGATCACAAACAGGTGCAAAGAAAGCTAAGAAAATCCTCACATTCACAAGAAACAACAGATTATCAATTAATAAACCATTTATACAATATTACAATTAATTACATGGTTTACAATTTAAAATGGATAATCAGGCCCAAGTGTCACACTTAGATGTCACTCTTGCATTTCAATTGTTTGGTTTCAGGTGCTGAGTTGGAGCGTAGTCATTCCTGGTGCTCGAGGTTTTGGGAGCCACTAGCCGTACACTGGTCTGGGTACTAGTTAGCATTTATTTAAAATTTTTGCTCTTACTAATTTAGCAAACTTAGATTTAGATTAGCTTTGCTGTGGTACCTTGTGGTTGCAAGGTGTTATAGAAGTTGTATCAGAGCCTAGGTTGCACTGAGTGCACCGACTTAGTGGTGTCCAGATTTGTAGCTCCAAAAGACTACACAAGAAGGCAGATTGCACTTGATTCTGTGTGTTCGTTATTATTGCCAGCATGGCACCAAGAGGACTAGGTCATGGCCGAGGTAGGTCGTGTGCATTAGGATCTAATGTAAAGCAAGAGGGATGCACTTAGATGGGACATGAGGCAGGAGCTCGACAAGATGATGCAAGGACTCATTTAGACCCTCGGAGGTGGCCATAGAGACGAGGCCAAGGGTGATCTGTGGATCACGTAGTTCCACTAGCTAAGTGTGCCTACCCTAGACGGCCATGGGAAACCTGAAAGTCAGACTCTTAGAGGTGAAGAAGATCCTTAAGGGCATAGAATGCCCAACAGAGAAGTGGGATCAGCTAGCCACGTTCTAGCTCAAGGGTGAAGCTGACTAGTGGTGGAGGGCTACCCATCTCACTAAGATCCCCAACCAGGACTTGCTAATGATTACTTGAGAAGAATTCCAGGAGGTATTTCACAAGAGATTTTTCCCCAAGCTTGAGTTGGACACATTAGACAGAGATTTTTGGAATTTGAAGTAGGGAAACATGATAGTGGTAGAGTATGAGGCCAAGTTCCACTAGCTAAAACAGTTTTCTCAAACCATAATCATAGAGAAGCAGCGAGCAAAGAGATTTGTGGAAGGACTTCACCCAGCACTCAGATCAAGGGTTCTTGGATTCCAGTGCAAGACATTGATTAATGCAATAGAGTTAGTAGCTCGTTATGAAGATGAGCACTGGTTGTTCCTAGAGGAGTACCCCTGGGATAAGGGGAAGAGGTTCTCTCAACGACCATCTGCCTTAGGCACACCTAGCTTTGGGAGTATGGGGAGATTAGGGAAAAAGAGAAAGGAACACTTTAAGACTGGAGAAGGGTGCAGTATTGCTGGGAGAAGTAGTGCTAGATCTAGTCAGATTGGTTCCATTAATGGTGCAAGAGGACCCTACTACATCTACAAGCGGATGGGACACTTGGTGGCACAGTTCAAGTATCGCCAATAGGGGATTAGCGATGTGGTTTGCTACAACTGTGGAAAGAGCAAAAACTTCCAAAAGAACTGCCCTGAGCCTCAGAAGATAGCCACAAATGTGCCCCACCAGCCGACCAAGGAGAGAGTCTTCTCTATCACTGCTCCAGATGCTGGCTCCTTAGGGGATGTAGTGGAAGGTAAAGAGCAGTAGAGTTTGTTATTAGTTTGAATATGTGTATGAGTGTTGAACTATGGACCCTTATGTATTTGCCACTGTTATCTGTAATAATTATGGCTATGTTGTGTGTGTGAATATTATGATCTTTTATTGTGGTTGATCATATGGCTCGAGTCTTGTTAAACTCAGGAAGCTCCTTTTCTTTTATCTCTGAGTCGTTTGCGACTAAGATCAGAGATAGACCAGATAGGCTAGTTTTCCAGCTTGATGTGGTGACTCCATTGGGAGAACATAGCATAGCATGGAAGTATTTAAGATCAATCAATATCCAACTGGGAGACAAGGATTTTTAGGCTAATCTTATTCTGATGGGCATGCAAGAGTATGATGTCATTCTGGGAATGGACTGGCTAGCACAACACTCAGCCATGATTGATTGTGCCAAGAAGAGGGTATTAGCAGAATGCCCAGGCTAGGGGTGGTGTATTATATAAGGAGTGAGGCCAGGAAAGCCTATGAAGGTGATTTTAGCCATCAAAGCCTACCACCATCTAGCTAAGGGATGCATGGGATACTTGGCCAGTGTGATGGTGTCTACCTCACCAGTAATGGGGTGCAAGACATTCCAGTGGTGTGAGAGTACCCGGATGTGTTTCCAAAGGAATTACTAGGGATGTCGCCACACAAAGAAGTGAAGTTCGTGATAGATTTGATGCCAGGGTTAGGTCTTATTTCAAAGGCCCCATATAGAATGGCACCTACTGAGCTGGGGGAAATCTGTAGCCAATTGCAAGAGCTGATGGACCTAGGATTCATCCATCCCATTATGTCACCCTAGGGAGCACCAATATTATACGTCAAGAAGAATGATGGGTAGCTCCGATTGTGCATTGACTATCGGATGCTAAACCAAATTACCATCACGAATAAGTACCCACTACCTAGGATTGAAAACTTATTTGATTAGCTGCATGGAGCGTCGATCTTCTCCAAGTTTGATATGAGATCTGGATATCATCAACTAAGGATCTGGGAGACCGATGTACACAAGACCACCTTCAGGACGTAGTATAGCCACTATGAGTTTCTAGTCATGCCATTTGGACTAACAAACGCACCAACAACATTCATGGACCTAATGAACAGGGTATTCAAACCTTACTTGGACCAGTTCATCGTAGTTTTGTAGACGATGTATTGGTTTATTCTTCAGATGTAGACACCAACCAAATACACTTGAGAACCATACTACAGACATTGAGGCAGCACTAGTTATACGCCAAATTCTCCAAGTGTGAGTTTTGGCTAGAGGAGGTGGTCTTTCTTGGGCATATTATCTTGAGAGAAGGCATCAAGTTGGACCTAGAAATGGTGGAAGCTGTGAGCAGTTGGGCCAAACCAAAGATAGTAACAGAGGTCAAATTTTTTCTCGGTCTTACAGGCTATTACCAGAGATTTATCCAAAGCTTCTCAAAGATTGTAGCACCGTTGACCAGATTAACTTGAAAAGAAGCACCATTCACTTAGAATCGGCAGTACTAGGAGAGTTTCACTGAGTTGAAGAATCACCTAGTCACGGCCAATGTGTTGACTCTGACATCAGGAAGCGGAGGTTTCATTATGTATAGTGACGCTTGTAGGACTAGGTTTGGGTGAGTTTTGATGCAACACAGGAAGGTAGTAACTTATTCCTCTCGACAGTTAAATGATCACGAAAAGTACTACCCCATCCATGACCTAGAGATGGCAGTAGTGGTGTTCGCCCTAAAGACCTAGAGACATTATTTGTACAGTGAACAATTTGAAGTCTTCATTGACCACAAGAGCTTAAAGTATATTTTCTTGAAGAAAGATTTAAACCTGAGACAGAGGAGATGGGTGGAGTACATTAAGGACTATGATTTTAGCTTGTTGTACCACCTAAGTAAAGTGAACGTGGTCGCGATGCATTGAGCAGGCGAACCCACGTCATGGCCAACTTGATGATCAAGGAATGGCACCTGATATGGGAGTTGGTCGAGTGTAAGCCACGGAGACAGTCTCAGGGAGTATTGAAGACTCTATTGGTGAACCTATCTATTCGTCCAAGGATGGTACAGTCTACATTATAAAGAAGCTGGAGGTAGGAACAGTGTTTCATTTCTTAGTTGGCATAAATGATGGGATGAGGTACAATCTACAATATAAAGAAGAATTTCGTAGATGAGGCTCACCGGTCCAGATATACAGTTCACCTAGGAAGCACCAAGATGTATATAGACTTAAAGATAAAATTTTGGTGGCCTAGGATGAAGAGCGAAATGTCAAAATTTGTAGTGAAGTGCACCACATGCCGGATGGTGAAAATAGAGCATCGGAAGCCCGAAGGAACCCTATAGCCTCTAGATATTCCAGTCTAGAAGTGGGAGCATGTATCGATAGACTTTGTCACAGGATTACCCAAAACCAGAAGAAAGAATGACTCAGTATGGGTGAACATCTACCGGCTCACCAAGTCAGCACACGTTTTGCCTATGAGAGTGAGTCTTCCCTTGTTGCAACTAGTAGAATTGTATGTGTCAAAGATAGTCAAGATTCATGGGGTCCTATATCGATTGTGTTTAATAGAGGCACCAGATTTTGGGGAGCTCTATAGGAGGTGTTCGGGACAGTACTGAACTTCAGCATTGCCTTCCATCCCCAGATAGATGGTCAGACTGAAAGGACGATCCAAACCCTAGAAGATATGCTACGAACTTGTGTCCTAGATTTTGAAGGTAGTTAGGAAGATCATCTGCCGCTTATAGAGTTCTCCTACAATAACAACTATCATGCCAACATTGGGATGGTGCCCTATGTGGCACTGTATGGTAGGCCATGTAGGACACCCACATGTTGGAGTGAGGTAGGCAAGTAGTAGCTAGTGGGACTAGAGATCGTGTAGCAGTATCGACATAAAGTAGATCTAATCAAGAAGAGATTGCTTACTGCACAGAGCAAATAGAAGAGCTATGATGATCGAAGGTGTAGGCCCTTGGAATTCAAGGTGGAGGACTTCGTCTTCCTTAAAGTGTCACTAACGTAGGGTGTGGCAAGGTTCGATAAAAGAAGAAAACTAAGCCCTCGCTACATCGGGCCATATCAGATCATCAAAAGAGTTGGTGAGGTGGTGTACAAGTTGGACCAACCTCCAGAGCTAGCCAGTGAGCACTTCATCTTCCACGTGTCGATGTAAGGAAGTGTTAGCTATTGTGTCCTAGGTTATTCCCATACAGCCAGAAGAGCTTCAACAGGATTTGTTAGTGGCAGATGATGTTGCACAGATATTAGACAGAAAAGACCAAGTCCTTAGAAAGAAAACTATCCCTCGTGAGAAGCCATGTCGTGCAGGTGGCGATGGCGGTTGGAAGGCGATGAAGCCTGTGGAAGATAAAACGGGAGGAGAGGAGTTCACGTCTGGAGAAAGAAAGTGAGAGGAGAAAGACAAACAAGAGTAGAAAAGAGTGCCCACGAGAGAGAGACAGAGAGGGAGAAGGAAACGAGGAGAGTTTCCACCTGAGGTCGTGGTCGTTGTAGGCTGAGGTGCTCACCGAAGAAGGGAAGAAACATCGGCAATCCAATAGAGTATGCGACCCATCCTTTCTCCTCTCTACCTCATGTTTTCCATGCTTGATTATTGATGAATAATTTGATAAAAAGCATGAAAATGTGTAGTTTAGCATGAAATCTAGGATTGGTGATGATCCAAGAAATTATTATGGTTTATGGAGGATTTTTCAATGATTTTTTGTATATTATGATATTGTGGATTTTCAATGATATCTCTATCTTTGAAATTTAATATCCTGAGATACATGAATCAGATTTTAATGAAACTTGTCCCAAAGATTGTAGATTCAAAGATCTTTAAATTTAGCATTTTTGTGTGCTTTTTCGGTGGCCAAAGATAAGTCTGCCTAGAGCTCCCAACCCTAGTAGGGTTCCAACGACCTACTCTGGTTTTATCTATAAATGTCTAAGGTGTGTGCCGAATGCACGTGAGGCCTACACGGTTGACATGCGCGGGTCAACCAGGGATTTTCCAGAAGATAAATCAATTATGTAAAGATTCTAATGTAATCCTTGTATAGTTATTTTGGAATAAAAGATGTTTAGAAAAGTTGTTTTAGAAAGAAAGGTAAGATTTAAAAAGAATGATTCTTATTTAACAGAGATTTAATAAGATTATTTCTATAAGAGAATATTGGTTTTTGTAGAGGCATTCCCTGTAATAGAAAGAGATTTTAGAAAAAGATTTAGAAAAAGACTTTAGAAAAGAATTTCAGAAAAGATGCATGTTTTCAGAAAGAGATTTCAGAGTTTTAAGTTGGCCCTAGGTGAAAGAAACTAGGAGCTAAAGAGTTAGTGCTGGCTGGGCCATGTGCTCTGTCAGGAGAGTGGTGTTAGGTAGGCTAGGCAAGGTAGCTTGAGAGCTTGCACTGGGTTGAGTAGGATAACTCGAGAGCTCGTGATGGGCTGGGCAAAGTCACCAATGCTTGCAACACCAAGACAGATTGGAGGGACATTGTTAGGAGAGTATCCCTATGCAATGAGAACAGAAAAGAGAAAAGAAATAGTGAGGACTATTGGCTGGGATGATGATTTGCCCTACAAGGGACTTTCGCCATGCTAGTGTAGGGGATCGAGGTTGGTGCCTCCTCCTCTGATTGTGGCTAGTTCACCCCTAATCAAGGTGACACCAGAAAAAGAGGCTTTCATATTTCAAATTTAAAAATCAATTTTAGGCTAGAATCGAGCTTGGTTTTGGCTTCTAAGTTTTAGCTAGATTCTAGCCAGGATACGAACAGTGTTTTAGGACTAATTCTAGTCAAGTTCTGTGTTCTATAAGATTTAAGATTTAAGATTTAGGCTAGAACCTAGTCTCAAAGTAATTTTCCAAAAATATATATAATAGAGCATGGTTTTCAAAAATGAATGTAAGTTTTGAAAGTGCATGTTTTCTGAGATTTCTTTGAAAGAGGCTTTCTTAGAATTTTAGCCAGAATTTGACTAAGAACCAGATTAGTGTTTTATAGAAAAGTTTTCCTGAGATGATATTAGAGTTTTATTTTGGAAATAAGGATTTAGAGTCTTAGTCATTTTCGACTACTTGTTTTTGTTGGGGTGTGTACTAGGTGACTTAGATGTCACTCATGCGTTTTCATTGTTTGGTATCAGGTGTTGAGTTGGAGTGCTGTTAGTCCTAGTGCTTGAGTTTTTGGGAGCCACTAGCTGCACATAAGTCTGGGTAGTAATTAGTATTTATTTTAAATTTCTACTCTTGCTAATTTAGTAAACTTAGATTTAGATTAGATTTGCTGTGGCACCCTGTGGTTGTGGGGTGTTACACCTAGGAAATGTCGCATTTAATTGCTCAAGACCAATATCATGTTGACCTATATAAGAAGGACATTCCTCCACCACATGGCCCATCATGTGACATCCATTACACCATGGAGTAGATGCACCCACACTATTTCTATCTCTCATCTTAAGTGCTTCAATTCTCCAAGCTAAAGTACTCATTCTTGTCTCAGAAGCTTTAGAATCCTCAATGGAATGCATTCCATTAGTGGTCGAACTCTATCAATCCTATTCTCAGTGGTGCTTTCCCACTACATAGTCTTTTCAGCTAGGTCCGTAATAAACTCCCAAGCCTCATTCTTTTCAATTAGGTCCTTAATAAATTCCCATGCCTCATTTTCATTCCTTTTCATAAAACCACCCTAGCACATTGATTCATGCATAGTGTAGGTGGATAAGTCTAATCCCTCATAAATAATTTAGCACAACCTCCACTTCTCTATCCCATGATGTGGGCATTGTGCCAAAAGGTCCTTAAATCTATCCAGATATTTCCAAAATGACTCACCCACTTTTTGTCTGCAAGAATTTATCTCATTCTTAACCTTAATCGTTTTGTGCAAAGGATAGTATTTCTTAAGAAATGTCGTGCAAAATTGATTCCATGTGCAAATTGAGTTGATGAGTAAACTATAGAGCCATCTATTAGCATTGTCCTTCAACGAAAAGGGAATGAATCTTAATCTTACAGCATCCCTAGAAAGATGTTGTGTAACGCCTCGATCCTAGGCATGCTATCAAGATCACAGTATCATAAGCAAAATTACACTAATTACTGTAAAATTAAATAACTGTAACTAAGGCTCACTTCCAGGAAACAATCTGCGGCTAGAAGCTCCAACACTGGCACCGGAACTCAACTACACACGATCTGCACTTGAAAACCAAACAAAGCACGCGTGAGTGACATCTAAGTCACCCAGTACGCTCCTCAAACACACAAGCAACAAAAATCCAGCAAAAACGATAAAAACACAATTTTTAATTTATGAAACTTACTTTTCTTTTGAAAATCCAATTTTAAAACATTATTTTCTTTTTCCTTGAAATTACTTGGGAATCTGCTCCTAGAACTATGCTTTTCTCAAAATTCACTTTCCTTTCATTTTTAAAACATTTGGGAATTCATTCCCAAAACCACATTTTCCCAAAACTCATCTTTTCTTTTTCTTTTGTAATTTTCAAAACCTTTCTCATATTCTGAGGAATCCAAATTTTCGACCAGATCTAGCCTAAAACATAATGCCTCTCGGGCTCAAAACCAAAATCACAAACATTGGCTGGTAATTGATTAAAACACAATTCATATTCATTTCTAGGATTTTAGGACCATTCACAAGTCCAACCCTAGCCAAACAAATTTTCTTTCATTTTCACAAAATCACCTACTTTTCTTTTCATTTCCAGTTTACTTATTGATGTTACCATGATTAGGGGTAACCAGGCACATAAGCAGTAGGTGAGGACACCATTTCCCCTACCTCTTCGCACTATAGCAGTGAAGTTCCCCATGAGGAAGGACACCACCACGGCCCACTAGCCTCAATTTCTTTCCATATATGCACAGGGATACGTCTTTACCTGACGTCCAATCGGTGACTCAAACAACTAGGTTCAATAACCAAGGCTTAGCCTACACCGTCGGTGACTCGGACACCTAGGTCTCATATTCCTAGGCCAAGCCTACACCGTCACGAGCTCAGTGACCCAAACACCCAAGCCCATATACCCAGGCTCAGCCTACACCGTCTTAAGCTCGGCAACCACAGTCATATCTGACATTTGGTTTCATTGGAGTCGCATACACCTCCCACCTTGTCGACACCAACTCCAATGGTTTCTCAACACATTATTAGTGCTTTATTTTCAAAACTATTTAAGTTTTCCTTTTTAAAACCATTTTTGTTTCATTCCTTTTTGTTGCAGGAACTTATTCCAAGCAACCCACGACCCTCTACTGGGGTCCCAACCCAAATCATTTAAAACCCTGTTTTAAAATAATAAATTGGGACACATGCGCAAAAACCACACATTTAATCACTTTTATTCATTTTTAGGGTCTAAAACCCAAAACCATTCCCAAATTTACTTATTTGGCGTCCATGTTCCTTCATGTCCTTTTCATGGGGAAAACACCATTAACACATGCTCATTGACCCTTTTAAACCATTTATTTCCATCATTTATGCCCACTTATTCATATGGGCCAGGGATAAAAATGGCAAACCGAATTAAGATTCGGTACACCGAAAATCACTAGTTCTGTGTACCGAATATTTTTTGTCGACCGATGGGTTTCGATCTACCAAAACCCAGTTCGATAGGGATTCGGTATGCCAAACCTGCACAATCTGATAGGGATTCGGTATGCCAAACCCAGTTCGGCATGTCGAATCTCCTGTGTTCTGTACACAACTCCTACCAGCGACCATTCATTCGCCGAAGGTGGGAGCCTCCGGCGGACCCCTCAAACAAGCATCATAAAACATAAATAAATCATGGGGTGTAGACCCTTGAGTCTACTTCGAAACCCCTCAAACCATTCATCAATCCATTCAATATACACTTCATACAAAAATCATAAAGGGATGAAGCTCGTATGAAACTACTATAGCATACATCCAAAAACTTGTATAAATCACCCAAATTTCATCCTGACTGCATGATATCTACGTATTCATGCTACTCAACACATTCCCATCAGTTTTACTATTTTTATACAATTTTACATACATTTATCTCCATTTTCATGTATTTAACATGGCATGCAGTAAGAGAAGAATGGAGGGGAGAGAGAGAGATCGCATACCTCCAATGGTACTCCGGCAACTACACCGCACTCCAGTGCGACCCTGGTGACCCACAGCGACAACGCGCACAGCTCAGCTCTCCTCCTCTTCCTCTGGTTCCTCGACTCGTCTTCTTTCCGTTTCCTCCTCCGCTCGGTTCCCTCTTCTTCCCTCGGCCTCCTTCCCTCTAGATCTCCTCCACTTCCCTGCATCGCACCGACCGTCCATCACGTCGGAAGGGACAGGAAGGCACAGGCTGTTGACTGTGGTGGCACGGGTTCGGGGGAGAGGAGGATGAAGACAGGGATGGTGAGGGAGAGAGAGACAGAGAGAGAGTGTGAGGAAAAAGAAGGAAAGAAAAAGAAGAAAAGATAGGCACACAAACTGAGGTGACCGTGCATCCTCAAACCAGACTCCACATTGGTCCCAAATCACAACTGGGTGCACAGTAAATCAACCAAACCTCACAATCACAAGAAACAACATATTATCCATTAATAAACCATTTATGCAATATTACAATTAATTACATGGTTTACAAATAATATGGATAATCAGGCCCAGGTGTCACATCCTACCCCTCTTAAAAGAATTTCATCCTCGAAATTTAGTTCTAGTAAAACAAGTAGGGGTACTGTCTCTAGATGTCCACCTCGCACTCCCTGGTAGCCTCATCTGTACCATGGTGTTGCGATTGAACTAACACCAATGGAAACGCTTTATCCCTGAGGACTGGCTCTTTTCTGTCCAGTACTTGAATTGCATTTTCCACCATAGACATGTCCTCCCGTAGCTCCTTTGGCTACACTGGTATTACCTGGGACGCATCGACTAAACACTTCCTCAACATAGATACATGAAAGGTGTTGTGTACACCAGCCAATTCTGGAGGTAGATCTAGTATGTATGCCACCTCACCAACCCTCTTAGTAATTTGGTACGGTCTGATGTATCTTGGGCTCAACTTGCCTTTCTTCCCAAACAACATCACACCCTTGGTAGGTGACACCTTTAGGAAAACAAAGTCTCCTACCTCGAATTCCAGAGGTCTCTACCTCCTATCTGCATAGCTCTTCTGCCAGCTCTGGGCAGACAACAGCCTCTTCCTTATCAGATCCACCTTGTCCTCGTACTGTTGTACAATGTCGGGCCCAACTAACTGTCTCTCACCCACCTCACTCCAGCAAGTGGGTGTCCTGTAGGGCCTACCATACAATGCCTCATTTGGTGCCATACCAATACTGGTGTGGTAACTGTTATTATATGTAAACTCAATCAGAGGTAAGTGATCCTCCTAATTACTACCAAAGTCCATGGTGCAGGCCCTCAGCATATCCTCTAGTGTCTGGATGGTCCTCTTTGTCTAGCCATCCGTTTGGGGGTGGAAGGTTGTACTAAAGTTCAGCACTGTGCTAAAAGCCTCTAGTAGAGCTCCTCGGAGTCTCGATGTGAACCTCATGTCTTTGACAGACACAAGAGACATTAGGACACCATGCAATCTTACAATCTCAGCCACATATAACTTTGCCAATTTTGGCAAAGGGAGATTCACCCTCATTGGCATGAAATGTGTCGATTTTGTAAGGCGATCCACTATCACCCAAACTGTATCATTCTTTCTTCGGGTTCGTGGCAAACCCGTCACAAAATCCATCGACACATTTTCCCATTCCACACTAGAACGTCCAGAGGTTGCAAAGTCCCTCCAACTTTTGGTGCTCCATTTTCACCATCTGGCAGGTTGCACACCTCGCCACATACTCAGCAATTTCCCTCTTCATCCCAGGCCACCAAAAATCCCTCTTCAGGTCTTTATACATCTTGGTGCTTCCTGGATGAATAGTATATCTGGAGCGGTGAGCTTCATTCAACAGATTGTTCTTGATTTCCTCTATTTGAGGCACATATAATTTGAGATTGTACCTCAACCCACCTTCTACCCCGACTAAAAAGTGAGGGGCATTACTAGCTTCCAACTTCCTCCAAATATCTCATACAAAAGAGTCATATTGCTGGCCAGTGACAATCGCCTCGATCATCCACGGGTGAACCGACAAATTGGCCAACATCACTCTGGTGATTCCTTAAGACTGTCTTCGAGGCCTGCACTCCACTAGTCCCTCTAACAATTTCCATTCATGAATCATCAGGCTAGCCATGACATGTGTGCGTCTACTTAGGGCATCTGCAACCACATTTGCTTTCCCTAGGTGGTATGACATACTGAAATCATAATCCTTGATGTACTTCACCCAGCACCTCTGTCTCAGGTTCAAATCTCTTTGAGTAAAGATGTACTTCAGACTCTTATGATCTGTGTACACCTCAAACTATTCGCCATACAAATAATGCCTCCAAATATTCAAGGCGAACACAACAGCTGCCATTTCTAAGTCATGGGTGGGATAGTTCTTCTCATGATCAGTCAACTAGGGCATACGCCACCACACTACCATGCTACATCAGCACACACCCCAAACCAGTTCCATAGGGATCACTGTAGACTGTGAAACTGCCACTCCTAGAGGGTAAAGTTAAGACTGGGGTTGATACCAGACGAGCCTTCAACTCATTGAAGCTCTCTTTGCACTGTCAATCCCAAGCAAAGTTTACTTCCTTTCTGGTCAGTTTAGTCAATGGTGCAGCAATCTTGGAGAAATCTCCTATAATATCCTGTCAGGCTGAGAAAATTTCTAATCTCAGTTACTGTCTTCGGTCTGGCCCAATTTCTTACAGCCTTTATTTTGGCTGGATCTACCTTGATGCCTTCTCCTAAAATCATATGACCAAGGAAGGACACCTCCTCTAGCCAAAACTCGCACTTGGAGAACTTGGCATAAAGTTGATAATGCCTCAAAGTCTCCAGTACGATCCTCAAATGCCTCCTGTGGGTATGAACATCCGGGAATACACCAGAACGTCATCCATGAAGATGACCACAAACTAATCCAAATAGGGCCTGAACACCCTATTCATCAGGTCCATAAAAGAAGCCAGAGGATTCGTCAACCCGAATGGCATAACCAAAAACTCATAATGTCCATAACAGGTGCGAAAGGCTGTCTTTTAGACATCTGGCTCACTGATCCTCAACTGATGGTATCTAGATCTCAAGTCTATACTGGAAAACACCGATGCTCCCTGCAACTAATCGAATAAATCGTTGATTCTAGGCAGTGGATACTTGTTCTTTACAGTGATCTGGTTCAACATCTGGTAGACTATACAGAGCCGAAGTGAATCATCCTTCTTCTTAATAAATAGAACCGGTGTTCCCTAAGGTGAAACATTGGGGTGAATGAATCCCTTATCCATCAGTTCCTACAGTTGATTTCGAAGCTCCCTTAACTTAGTAGGTGCCATCCTATATGGAGCCTTGGAAATAGGACCTGATCCCGGCACCAAATCAATCACAAACTCCACTTCCTTAAGTGGTGGCGTTCTAGGTAATTCTTTTGGAAAAACATCAAGATATTCCCATACCATCGGCAAATCCTGAATCTCAACTACAGGTGAAGTAGAAACTATCACAAAGGTCAAATAGCCCACACTACCTCTTGCTAGATGATGATAGACCTTGATAGCAGAAATCAATTTTCTATGCTCACCTGGTCTAGTGCCTTGTACCATACACCAGCCTTGGTCTAGACACTCTGCCAGAACTCTTCTCTTGGCACAATCTATCATGGCTGAATGTTGTGCCAGCTAGTCCATTCCCAGGATAACATCATAATCCTGCATGTCCATCAGATCAAAATTGGCCTGAAAATTCCTGTCCCCCAACTGAATATCAACTGGTCTCAATTACGTCCACGTTAGATTGTGTTCACCCAATGGAGTGACTATATCCATGTGGAATGCTAATTTGGCTAGCCTAGTCCCAATCTCAGAAGCAAACGACTTAGAGATAAAAGAAAATGAACTCCTAGAGTCAAACAAGACTCGAGCCATCCGATCAGCCCTAAGAAAAGATCCTATAATCAACACACCATAACCATAATCATAGCCATAATAAAAGATAGGGTAGATCACAGATAGGATCCATTATTACAGGACAGGATTTAACTCATACAGCCGTGCTAGTTCTCAACTTCTACCACACCTCCAGATGGACCAGCATCTGGGGCGGCAATGGAGAACACTCTCTCCTTAGTAGGCTGACGTGGTGCATCTCCTACTGGCTTTGGCTGACTAGGACAGTCCTTCTGGTAGTGCCCAAACTTCCCACAGTTGTAGCAAACTACACTGTCTAAATTCCTCTACCTATGCCAACACTACGCCACTACATGTCCCTTCTTGCCAAAGACGTGACATGGTCCCACTTGTGGGCCACTACTAGACCATGCATGGCTAAAACCTAAACTTTCTTCTCTACCAGATGTAGGTCGTTGCTTCCGCTTCTTCCTAGAGCTACTAGAACTCCCAGAACATGGTGCTCCAGTCACTGACGGTCGAGAAACGAAAGGTCGAGAGACAGACTTCCTCCCTTTTTCCTTCTTAGGATACTCTTCCTGGAACAGCCTGTGATCATCCTTATAGCAGCATGCAAACTCAACAGCATCTGCTAAATTCTGGCATCTGAAGCCATTAACTCTGGATCTTAGCATAGGATTCGGTCCTTCCACGAACTTCTTGGCTCTGTTCTTCTCAGAAACCACTGCTCGAGAGAACTACTCTAGTCGAAGGAAGGAGGACTCATACTCAGCCACAGTCTGGCTCCCCTATTTCAGGTTCCTGAATTCTCTGTCCAACTTATCCTTCTCATGCATAGGGAAAAGCCTCTCATAGAACACCTCTCGGAACTCATCCCAAGAGATCATCAATAGGTCCACATTTGGGAATTTGTTACGGCGCATGGCCCTTCACCACTAATCTGGAGCACCTTTAAGCTGAAATGCTGCGATCCAGACCCACTTCTCTGCTAGACACTCGATCCCCTCTAGGATCTTTTCCACCTCCAAGAACCAAGCCTCACACTCCCAGCTGGCGGAATTGCTTAATCCATGGGTCTCTTTTCGCCTCATCCCTACTGTTGTTGTCGAAGGACTGGGTGAATCCCCACATCATCTTACCGAACTCTCGTTTCATACCCCTCCATGCACTGCCCTCTCCCATCTTGGAGTCGGGCACATGGGCCTTGCCACGACTGCGGCCTCGACGAGACATCTTCCTGCCAGCAGAACAAAACACAACAACCAAAAATTCAGGTGCACGACTCTCTATTGTGCAATCTTAGGGAGCCACTAGACCAGACATCATCAAGCTGGTGCGCTAGGTGTAGCCATAGCTCTGATACCACTTTGTAACGCCCCGATCCAAGGCACGCTATCAAGATCATAGTATCATAAGCAAAATTACACTAATTATAGCAAAATTAAATAATTGTAATTGAGGCTCACCTCTAGGAAACAATGTACGGCTAGAAGCTCCAACTCCAGCATCGGAACTCGACTGCACACGATCTGCACCTGAAAACCAAACAAAGCACGCATGAGTGACATCTAAGTCACCCAGTACGCGCTCGAAACACACAAGCAACAAAAATTTGGCAAAAACACTAAAAGTACAACTTTTAATTTATGAAACTTGGTTTTCTTTTGAAAATCTAATTTTAAAACATTATTTTCTTTTTCCTTGAAATCACTTATGAATCTGCTCCCAGAATTATGCTTTTCTCAAAATTCACTTTCTTTTCCTTTTTAAAATATTTGAGAATTCATTCCCAAAACTCATCTTTTCTTTCTCTTTTGTACTTTTCAAAACCTTTCTCATATTCTAAGGAATCCAAATTTTCGACCAGATCTAGCCTAAAACATAATGCCTCTCGGGCTTAAAACCAAAATCATAAACATTGGCTGGTAACTGATTAAAACACAATTCATATTCATTTCTAGGATTTTAGGACCATTCACAAGTCCAACCTTAGCCAAACAATTTTTCTTTCATTTTCACAAAATCACATACTTTTCTTTTCATTTCCACTTTACTTATTGATGTTACCACGATCAGGGGTAACCAGGCACACAAGTAGTAGGTGAGGACACCACTTCCCTACCTCTCTGCACTACCGCGGTGAAGTTCCCAGTGCGGAAGGACACTACCCTGGCCCATTGGCCTCAATTTCTTTTCATATATGCATGGGGATACGTCTTTATCTGACGTCCAATCGGTGACCTGAACAACTAGGTTCAATAACCAAGGCTCAACCTACACCGTCGGTGACCTAGACACCTAAGTCTCAAATTCCTAGGCTCAGCCTACACCGTCACGAGCTCAGTGACCCGAACACCCAAGCCCATATACCCAGGCTCATCCTACACTATCTCAAGCTTGGCAACCACAGTCATATCTGACATTTGGTTTCATTGGTGTCGCATACACATCCCACCTTGTCGACACCAACTCCAATGGTTTCTCAACACATTATTAGTGCTTTATTTTCAAAACTCTTTAAGTTTTCCTTTTCAAAACCATTTTTGTTTCATTCCTTTTTGTTGCAGGAACTTATTCTAAGCAACATGACCCTCTACTAGGGTCCCAACCCCAATCAATTAAAACCATGTTTAAAAAATCATAAATTGATACTCATGCCCAAAAACCACACATTTAATCACTTTTATTCATTTTTTGGGTCTAAAACCCAAAGCCATTCCCAAATTTACTTATTTGGGTTCCATGTTCCTCCATGTCCTTTTCATGGGGAAAACACCATTAACACATGCTCATTGACCCTTCAAAACCATTTATTTCCATCATTTACTCCCACTTATTCATATGGGCCAGGGGATAAAAACGATAGATCGAATTAAGGTTCGGTATACTGAAAGTCACTAGTTCGGTATACCGAAACCTTTTATTTTGGTCTACCGAAACCGGACACCTCTGCACAATCTGACAGGGATTCGGTATGTCGAACCTAGTTCATCATGCCGAATCTCCCGTGTTCTGTACACGGCTCGTGCCAGAAACCATTCGTTCACTAGAAGTGGGAGCCTTCGGCGGACCCCTCAAATAAGCATCATAAAACACAAGTAAATCATGGGGTGTAGACCCTTGAGTCTATTTCAAGACCCCTCAAACCATTCATCAATCCATTCAATATACACTTCATATGGAAATCATAAAGGGATGAAGCTCGTATGAAACTATTGTAGCATAGATCCAAAAACTTGCATAAATCACCCATATTTCATCCTAACCACATGATATCTACATATTAATGCTATTCAACACATTCCCATAAGTTCTACTATTTTTCTACAATTTTACATGCATTTATCTCCATTTTAATGTATTTAACATGGCAGTAAGAGAAGAACGGAGGGGAGAGAGAGAGATCACGTACCTCCAATGGTACTCCGATGACTACACTGCACTTCGGCGCGACCCTAGTGACCCAAGGCGGTGGCGCACATGACTCATCTCTCCTCCTCCTCCTCTAGCTCCTCAGCTCCTCTTTTTTCCTTTTCATCCTCCGCTCGTTTCCCTCTTCTTTCCTTGGCCTCCTTCCCTCTATATCCTCTCCACCTCCATGCATCGCGCTAGCCGTCCATCACGTCAAAAGGGACGAGAAGGCATAGGCTGCTGACTGTGGTGGCACGGGTTCAGGGGAGAGGAAGAAGAAGACGGGGATGGTGAGGACGAGAGAGAGAGGGAGAGAGTGAGGGAAAAGAAGTAAAGAAAAAGAAGAAAAGACTGGCATGCAAACTGAGGTGATTGTGCATCACATTGGTCCCAAATCACAACTAGGTGCATAGTAAGCCAACCAAACTTCACAATCAGAAGAAACAACAGATTATCCATTAATAAACCATTTATGCAATATTACAATTAATTGCATGGTTTACAATTAATATGGATAATCAAGCCTATGTGTCACATGTTGCAACCTCATCATACTGCATACTTCTTCAAATTCACTTAGAAACTAGTATGCATCCTCAGATTCAAATCCCATAAATGTAGGCAATTGGGCAATATAGTTAGATCTTAATTCAAATTGATCCCCATTTGCCTCAGGAAGCCTAATGCATGAAGGGTGGGTAGTTCTAGTAGGGTAACATCTAGCTTCTAATGCTAAGGGTTGATTATATTGGTCACCCATTTCTACTTCTAGAGGCTCAACATGGGTCAAACTATTAGAAGAATCACGACACCACCTATGCAAAAGTAAACGCCAATTTTTTTTAATCAAGTCCTAAAAGTCCCTAAATATCCTAAATGTTTGACACACAAGTCCCCGACAATGGTGCCAACAACATTATTGGGAATTTTAAGTCCTAAATATGCCACAAGTGCAAAATGTATGTTGTAATACTCAATCAAATACGAGTTATATCCACAGAGACTTGGGTCAAATTCTATCTATGAATTTCTAAGGACTTACTAAAGAAGAAAACTAGGAGCTAAACGATAGAAATGCTAGACTTAGAATGTAACTAAATGATGGTATAAAGACAATCAAAACACACTCTATTTCAATGAAAAAGATTAACTAAAAATTAACTTCTACACAAGGGATCACACGCATTTGAGTGAAACTCTAATGAGTGGCAATAATTTTACAATGTTTGGCATGAAATGAGACTATATTTGTGATGAAATTTGGATGCCAATTTCTGGAAATTTTGAAGAGAGATAATCCACTATTAATGCACCTTATATCATGATATGAAAGCAACTACTAACATTATGCAACTTAGTAGCAATAGACACACGTTTTCTTCTTATAAATTCACTCTTAATCAATAGAAAACTTGCTTGAAAATACCAATATTCAAGCACGAGATCAGCACATGAGTATTTTCCCTACAAATCACAACTATTTTGATAAAAACATGTGTATATGTAATCAGCCTTGATGTGCACACACGAATCACTTTAAACATCTTCTTAACAACATCAAGACCAGATTTTTATTCAGAACCTATTGCTGAATTCATGTGTTCAACCACGAAACTAGACTGACAATAATATAAAACAAGATTTAACAACAAAGTAGCAAGGAGATTTATTCAAGAGACATCACTGATTTTATCATTTAACAAGCAACTAACATGATCACCATCTTAGCAATACCAAAAAATGAATTTATGAAAGTAATAACAACGTAACCCACTATGATTCAGTGTTATCTTTGAAAAATAACATAAACTCTAAAGGGTGCATAATACTAAGAGAGAAGAGTAAGGAAACCCCTTTCTGATTCCTTACATGAGCTGCTTTGTTGTTGAATGCTTTCCACACGAGCTTCCAAGGCTGAAACGATGCTCCTACTTCACGTCCTAGCTTCTCCAAGATGATTCCACGAACACCTTCAAAGAAGAACCCCTTGAGCCACCTCCAACAACCTCTAATGGCCACCAAAGCACGTCTCCAAGCCTCCTCCAAGGTTGTCCTTGAATCCACCACGAGGGAGAGAGCCACCACCCTAGGGTGATCCACCTTCCACGCCTACAAATCACTAGCAAACCTCCAACACCAAGTAGCCACTAGCTTCTCCAAGAGAGCTTCCACCTAGGATGAGAGAGGAAGAGGGGAAAATGAGAATGATGGTTGGAAAGGTTGGGTTCCCCCTTGTGTTGCCATAACACAGCCCTTAAATACCCCTTTGGGTGTTTAGCACAATATTCCTTAAGTTATTAGAAGAATCACACACACAACATTACCCACAAGGAGCTCATACAAACACACTTATTTTCCACAAGAAACTAGCCTAAAAATGGAATGGGAAGCTTTAGTAGTTGTCTTCATGCCATATTTGATTCCACTTGCATTTGAAACCTGCCATATATAGATACTTCCACGAATTTAAGCTTTAATTCCCGTTTTTCCTCCAATTATGATTATGTAACTTTATTCTTACAAAAATACATCAAAATACCTTCGCGAAACATCTTTTATATGGAAAAATAATCATAATATATGCATGAATTTTATATTAAATAGTTTCTTACTACAAGGCATTGGATGTGATTTCTAGGGCATCCAACGTAGAACGTTGCCCCAATAGTTTCTTATAATCTTGCTTCAGTAGCCAAAGCATCGCCTAGTTGACCTTGGTTTAAGAATGATATGTGATACGTGTAGTAGCTAATTTGTACATTTTAGTTTGGCTATTGGCCTCCTAGGTTTATTGGAATAGATGCATGCTAGGATTAATGGTTTTATTGTGACATGAGAAGTCAGGGTGTTAAACGCTGGGATTCCAGTGTTTAACGTTGAATGCTGAAGTTAGGGTGTCCAACACTCCTAGCTATCATACATGCTTAATTAAGTAAAGTATTTGATTAAATAGAGAATACTAGTTAATATAAAATATGGTTAATGATGATGATTAGTTAGATAATAATCCTTTAATAAAATAATTTGATATTGGAATAGATTTAGGATAATTTAATGAAGGATTCTAGGCTAGGGCTATTGAACATTGGTTTCCCACGTTTAACGTTGAACACATACTTTTCGGCGTTCAACACTTGGATGTGGATTTGATGGCTTTCACCTGATAATTAATGAACATAATGACATAGAAATGTTAAGGTGATGTCATATAACCTTCCTGATGAAAATAAGATCTAGAGACAAACTAGGAAGTGCCATTTGTGATTAGAAGCATATGTGGTTTGTGTGTTGGAATTTATAATTCAGGAGCACAACAGGTCATTGAACGTAGAGATGGCTGCGTTCAATGTTGAACGCAGGTCATCTTGTGTTCAACACTTCTGTTTCAGAGCTTCATGTTCTGGGATAGTTTGGATTGATGTTTTGGCTTTAAGGTTAAATGTAACTTCAAGGCTTTTGTTTTGGCTTTCGTGTGATGTCTTTTGGGTGTGTTTTTGGCTATGTTCTAAGTCAATTTTGGTACGTAATTTAGAAAGGCATTTTCAAATGGTTTTTGAGAAAAATGTAAAATGTTTTGGGACAATGGTTTTCCAAATGATTTGGGATGGAGGTGCTAAGACTTGTGATTTTCGTGTAGATTATCATTGTTTGCGCAATTTCCTACAAAGCTTCAATAATGCTTTTTGAAATGATTTTCCAAAGAGATTTGGAAAAAATGAAATGTACAGTTTTGCAAAGAATTTAGAAAGAGTTTTCCATGGAATTCTCTTTTGTTGTGAAACCAAGCAGTCAAGGTAAGTGTTCGTCGAATCTTAGAGGTATGATACTCCTTGGTTGTCGTTCACGAGGCCAAGGCTGAGGTCCATGGGTTGAGGTGACTGCCTTGACTTGGAGGTATGACACCTTGCTTACTCCAGGTATCGAAGACCCAAGGTACTGACTATACCTAGTGGTATCATGGCAGCGGACCTAGGGATATGAAACCTCTGCATAGCTGGACGTGATATCCTAGCCAGTACAGGTACAAAGACTAGTAGGAACCACGTAACTGACAAACCATACCAACAAGGGGTAGTGAGACCTCTGAGTGGTCAGAGACATGTCCAAGATTGTAGTTGCCAAGTTACTATGACAGTGGTACGATAGGGCCCTAGGGTGAATGAGACGTAGGCATTCCCTTAGTATTGGTGCTAGCTAGATCTGAGGTAGGAGGCCTGAAGTTCCTTAGCACCATGGGACATCGTGAGGGTGCATCCCATGTGTGTGTGCTATATGTGATATAGCGAGGCTTGTGAGCCAGGGTTGCTAGACTCCTACACGGGGTGGTTCTCCGTAGTAGTGTAGTTGAGTGGAGTAAGGGTCTCCAGCAACTGCTTGTGGCCAGTGTTGGTTGCTTAGTGCCGAGCAGCTTGACACAGTGTTGAGGGTCCTACCGAGGAAGTTGGGACGCTAGGACGGGCAGGCTACGATTGTCTATGGTAGTGCAGTGGATTTGGGGTTCTTGTCCCCTACGACTGCTTATGGCCAGTGTTGGTTGTTTTGTTACACCGTGAGTGGTTTTGTGGTTTACTTGAGATACAGATTTGTGCTATTTTCTAAGACAAGAGCTTTTGGAGTAGAGGCTCGATGTTTGATTTGGTTTTCTATGGTTTGGAGTTGAGGTTCTGTGCTGGCTTTCTGGTGTTGTTGCGGTGGTGCTCTAAATACTAGTGAGAGTATTCAGATGCCGTTGGTTACCTGATCTACATAGAGAGTGTGTGGGGTCAGGTTGTGTGCATAAAGGTTTTAAAAAGCATGCATATGATTTTGAAAAGAAAAAAAGAAAAAGGTTTTTAAAAGGCATGTTTTAAAGAGTTTATTGCTTGCTAGGCAATAGTAAATTGTCAATAGTATTGTTGTGGCATCCAGGAGAGATGCTAGAGTTGTGTTGTGTGTTTAATTGGGGTGTATGTTGGGTGACCTTTTAGTGGTCACTCATGTGCATTTTGTTTGGTGTTTTCTCAGGTGCAGGATAGGAGTCGGAGTTTCATAGTGCACTTGAAGATAGAGTCAGTCGACCACTCATCAAGGGTTCTAGGTAAGTTTTTAATTTAGTTTAATTCAATTCATAGGATTTTTATTTATGTTGTTTAATGTTGGATTTAGTTTTTGAATTGATGTAAGTAATTAAAAATAAAGTATCTAGGTTGAGATGTAACGACTTGAGAACGGGCCATTACATTTTAGCACCAAAAACATGTGATGACATAGAATTCCCATTTATTGCAGCAACAAACAATTACATATTGACACAAAACTTTGTCCATTAGGATGCCACTTGAGGATATAATTAACATAAGGACGATCATAATGTAGAATAGTGTAAATGTAGGTCCCTATATTGTAAACTGCTGTTGCATATATTTGATATAGTAAGGATGCATCAATTACTACTTGAATTTTTGACTTTAAAGAGAATAACTCACAAGGACATGTCCTCGCCAATTGCTAGGGAGGATTTTGCGAGGATATGTCCCCACACTATTTTAATTTTTGAATTTCATAAGAACATATCCCCAACGTACTCATGAAACATCTTTGAAATTTTTACGTACATGGGCCTTTTCTTTCTTTCCCTCTATTCCTTTTCCACTCCTCCCTAAATCTCCATGACCTTCTCCTCAAATCAAACCCTTCCTCTATTTTTCACCTCCACCATCTTCCTCCTCCACCCCTAGTATCTCTCCCTCTCCACCATCATCGATTGTGCTACCCTTAACCGCCATCTTGTTCTCTACATCCGCTCCGACATCATCAAGGGGAGGGCCACTGTTTTGGTAGGGCTGAGAAGGAGAGTATTGCGAATCGTAGTTATCAACAAGGCCAGGTTCGTTGGGACTCATTTCATGTACAAGCTTCCAGAGAGGAGGGATCATATAATTGTGATTGACCATGTAATTATTATATCCTTTTTTTTTACTTGGAATTCTTGTTTTCTTCCTATTCTTTTTGCCAAAATTATGTGTAACGTCCCTCAGTTTCCATAATAATTTAAAACAAGTTAAATTACGGGAAAATTAAAGCCAAATAGAAAATATCTAATTACCAAGAACCTGTGCGTGCGGCTAGGAGACTTCATACTATATGCACTACGTTAACACCCTGCACCTGTAAACCAAAAAGGTGAGGAAAATGCATGACTGACAAAAGTCACTCAGTACACACCCCAAGAAAACCCTGGAAAACAAAACTATAATTAATTTTTCTTTTAAATTCATTTCGCAAACCATTTCTCAAATCACGAACCATGCCCACACTAGCCAAAACCACAACCGGAGCTCTACTAGCCCAAAACCACCATCAATGGCCAAAATCACACACTGTGAGTTCGGAAGCCCGACGCCAGGCAACCAAACTCTGGCTACACGCAGTCCGTCGAGTAGACACCACAACATTCTGCATTGCCACAGTGAATGCCACCCTGTGTAGGAGCGTTCACTGTCTCATGATTCTCCCTCTCTAGAGAACCCTCAAGAGCCAACCCCTCCATGGGAAGGCTGTCCTGTCTCTCAGGATGCTACTAGCTACACGGCACGTATCCTACCTGCACTGGCCACCACAGGGTACACCTCCTCACGACGTCCTCCATACACGGTGCTCAGGAGGGAATATCATACCTGCACACCTGACAACACCCGAGCCTCAGTGCTTACAGCGACAGCAAGAGTATCATACCTCCCCGTCATGCCACAAGACACCTCAACCCACGGACCTCAACCCTAGCCTTGAGACGACAGTCAAGGAGTCTCATACCTCTAATACTCGACGCCCCTCAGCCTCAGGTATCTTGGCCCCCTAACCTCAACCAAGGAGTCGTGCTCAACCACCCAAGAATGTTGTCACATTCCCTGGTCTTGACGACACGGTCCCACACTGTCTCGGCCCGCACATAGAAAACCAGGAAAACATTTTCCAAAATAGGCCAACTATTTCTTTGAATTCCATTCTCCAAAAACATTTTCATTTCTTTCGAAACTCTTCCAAAACCACGGCAAAGTGGCCCATCAGGTGTCCCAGGGGACCACCACTGACGACCCACAATGCCATCTTACATGGACAAATACAAACTAATCTGGAAAATCACTACATTAAAATACAATTTCCCAAAGTCTAGGAAAAACCCAAGAAAAATGCCTAGCAGACCCGTGCATGTGGAGCACGCGTCTAGCCCACGTCCCTGGCACTTTCGTCTGAACACCAATAAAGCCTGGACCAGGGGCCAGAACCGCTATCGAACCCGTGCATGTGGCTAGTGCAATTGGCCCGTGCCCCTAGTTTTCTGTCAAAATTCAGACCACCTGCAATAGGGCACCTGGAAATTACCTGTGGTGGGAGCTCTGATCGGACCTACCAAACAAGCACCAAAAAACTCGAATAAAACATATGTGGTAGACTCTTGAGTCTACTCCAAAACCTAACAAACAAAACTGAAATCCATTCACCATGCATCAAGATACAAAATTGGAAAGGTAGAAGGGTCAAATGACCCAAAACTCAACCACCGACATAAATACCCATAAAAGCCACAATAAATTCCCAAAAATTCTAGAACATTAAATTTAGGCTATATTACATGCATCCTAGGCATTTCTACCATTTTTCATGATTTCTACACATTAAATTGGGGATACGTACTTGAAATGAGCTCTAGTGACCCTCCGGCCAACTTTGGCAAACTCCGACGGCCCCGCACGTCCACTGCCACTCCACGACCTTAGGGACGTCGCTCTGGAGCCTCCCGCACTGCCACGAGCCATCGCAAGCCACCGCCTCCCATCTCCCACTCTCAGACCCTCTCTCTGTCACCCACACCCATCAGTAGATGGGAAGGAGGAGTGAAGAAGAAGATGGAGAAGGAGTGGAGGGTGAGGAAAGGAAAGGAGAGAAGAAGAAGGCTCGGTTGGGGCTTCAGTGCATTGGAGAAGGCTCGCCCCATGCACACGTTATATACACAGGGGAGGAGGTTGCAATGCACCTGCCCACCAACCTCTGACACACACACAGTAGCCAGTCTCCCGCCACCCTCCAACCTCGCTGCACACAGCCCAACTACCAGCTCCAAGGCACGAACCAATGGCTCCCCATACCAAACACTCAACCACTAGTCGGCCCACAACACAGGCCCCACACGGACCCACACCTAGGACCACAAGCACAGTGCCAGCCACGCATAAGGACACGCCACAGAAGCCAGCCCATGAGGCCCAAGCCCAAAAGCACAAATTCACACAACAAGCCTCAGAACAGTAACACCCATCTAGGAATAAAATTCATAAAAAAATGTCAATAATTACAAAATGAATTTTATGGGTGTTACATTATGCCTTTGTTTTTAAATGGTACTTGATTTTATATTGAGAGTTGTATATTCATTTTTCTTCTGAATAATAACTTTTAATATCAATTATGTGTTATCTTAATTCTAATATTATATTATTCCTGATTAATCATGTAACACTTGTAAATTCATTTTTGTAATTAGTTACATTTTAATGAATTTATTTTGGATGGGTGTTACTGTCCTGAGGCTCATTTGTGTGATTTTGTGACTTTTGGGCTTGGGCCTCATGGGCTGGATACTGTTTGTGTGTTTCCTGTGCTTGTCCCCATGTGGTTGGCACTGTGCTGGTGGGCCTGTGTGTGTGGGCTGGTTGTTGGGGACGAGTGGTTGTGCATGTGCGGGGGTGTGTCTGGTAGATGTAGGCGTGTTGGTGAGCATGCATGGTGAACTTACAGGACGTGCGTGTGCGTACCTTCCTCCTTGCACAGCTACTTAAGTTAAGGCACCTCCATGCACTTCTCCACTTCTCCCTCCTTCCCACCTCATCTTCCCTTCCTTTCTTGAGCACGCCAACTCCTTCATCCACCTCTCCTCCCCACTTCACGCCACTCCTCCTTCAATCCGCCCTCCTCCACCCTCACCCCTCTCTCTTTCCCCCCACTCACTGTCACTCACTCTCCCCCTCCACTCCTATCTCCCTCCCTCTCTCTCTCTCTCCCCCCTGTTTGGTGTGCTTAAGGGTTGGTGGCGACATGCAGTGATGTGCGACAATGTGTGGTAGTGCAGCAGAGCTCTAGGTGATTCTTTGAGGTTGTGAGAAACTCCAATGAGCTCGTGGGTCGTCGGTGCTACGGTGGTTGGCCAACGTCGAAATTTGGATGGCCAAAGGTTGTATTAAGTACGTTCCTCACCTCTTGTAATAGAAAGCATGAAAAATGGTAAAATTGCATGAAATCTAGGTAAATTTACATTCCTAGAATTTATGATGATTTGTGGTAGCATTTATGGCATTAAATGTGGTTGGTTTGGTTTTGAGTTTTCTGCACTCTCCGACTTTGTGATTTTATTCCGAGAGCTATGCTTGATGGATCATGATTTTGTTTGTGTGGTTTTGGAGTAGACTCGAGGGTCTACAACATATGTTTTATGTAAATTTTATTGTGGTTGTTTGGTAGGTCTGCCCCTCACTCCTATTTGGGAAAAGAGTCGGACAAAGGTTTTGGACTGTTTTCTGATTTCGTAGAAAACAGCATACTGAACCATTTTGGTATGCCTTTTTTCTATCAGTTTTGGTCTTCTTGGCCTTTGTTCGGTTGATCGAATTCCTTTGGTCTGTCGTTCTAAGCCTTAAGTGTTGACCATGTGCCCAATTTGGCCAACTGATCCTTTTCGGTCTACCAAATCAAGGATTTTTGGGCATTCGATTTGATTTTCAATCGACCATTTTGGTGCCCTGAGCTTAGTTCGGTCTACTATTTCAAAATGCAAGTCGAATCAGACCCCAATTGTTTTTATAAAAAATGATTTCCGAGGGTTTTCTAGATTGGTTTGTTTTGCCCATTTGAGATGGGATTGTGGGCCATCAATGGTTGTCTCGTGAGACACCTGATGTGTCGATTTTGTGGAGATTTTGGAAAGGTTTTCCAAAGATGTAAAATGATTTGAATGGGATTTTTCAAAGGAATATGTTGGCCCATTTTGGAAATGGTTTTCCTTATTTTCTGTGTGTGAATCGAGAGACCATGGGCCGTGCTGTCTAGACCAGGGGTTGTGACGACACTTGCCGGATGGTTAGGCACATTACCTAGGTTGAGGTTGGGGGCCATGGTACCTGAAGTAGAGAATGGTTGGGTCTCAAAGGTATAAGACTCCTTGACTATCGCTTTAAGGCTAGGGTTGTGGCCTGCAAGTTGACGTGTTTTATGGCATTACAGGGAAGTATGATACTCTTATTGTCGTTGTTAGCACTAAGGCTCAGGTGTTTTTGGGTGTGGAGGTATGAGACTCCCTCCTGAGCACTATGTGGAGGATTCCGTACGGAGGTGTACCCTATGATGGTAGTGTAGGTGGGACACGTGCCCTATAGCTGGTAGCATGTCTTGAGAGACAAGACTGCCTTCCTAAGAGGGGTTGGCTTTGTGAAGGTTCTCTAGGCAGGAGAATTGCAGGACGGTGGGGGCTCCTGCATAGGGTGACATCACCAAGGTAGTGCAACGCACCTTGATGGCTACTTTTGGGCAGTGTTGGTTGCCTGATGTCGAGCTTCACGACTCATTGTGTGTGGTTTTAGCCATTGAAGGCCTCACTTGTATTTTAGGCTGGTAGATCCTTTGCCTATTTTGGTTTGGTCAGTGTGGGTCGTGTTTCTTGTGGTTTGGGCCTAGTAGGACTTTGTTTTGTGGTTTTCAGCTTGTTGAGCCCAAGTAGCCTATTTTTGGTGGATTTGGAGAAAATGATTGTGAAATGGTTTTAAAGGAAAATTGTTATAGTTTTGTTTTCCAACGTTTTGTGGGGTGCATGTTAGGTGACTTTTGTCACTCACGTTGTTTTCTCTATGGGTATTAGGTTGCTGGTGTAGGTGAGCGTGTGTTGGCATTTAGTGCACATAGTCTGGAGTCTTGTAGCTACCCACATAGGTTCTTGGTTGTTTAGATATTACTGTTTAGCTTTAATTTCTGGTAATTTAATTTGTTTAAATTCTTGTGGAAATTGGGGGTGTTACAAATCATCAAACACACGTGATATCTCAATATGGTGTAGCAAATGTGGTAACCAATCCTCACAAGCTTTATGGAAACAAGAAGGTTTCTCTAGAAGAAGGCAAGTAAATAATAGTAGGTGGATGGGTGTGTTTTCTTATTCTTGTTTTAGCAAATGTTTCCACATCATGGTATGCTCACTTTGATTTCACCTCGATTATTTTTCAAGTTAACCTAAAATGGGGGATTGTTTATGAGTATGACTAGTATGACTGGTATAAGATGTGAATGAAGGTTTTTCATTGCATTAGAAAAAAATGGGAAAAGTAAATAGTTCTAATGGATGAAATCTATTAAATATCATGTATGATGCATTATACATTGAGCAAGGTAGGGGTGTACAGAATATAAAAAAGCAAACATCGTGGATGCGGCTCCCACCAATGTGTATAGATTATATCAAGGAAAGAAACAAATGTTACCTACTATTATCCAAACCTTATATTTTGATTCAAATAGAATTCAAACATTTGAATTTTCTTAACTAAATGTACTGGAAATGGGTTCAGATTGCTAAATATCTGGTGTACTCATGTTGTTAGGACTGCTTTCCCTATCAACACTTATACTCCATATTAAAAGGTTAAATGACTAGAATGCTTACTAATCATTTTATTTCAAAAGTCGACGATGTTTTAGTATATGAATACTAGTCAGTCACACATTTGTTTTAGTATAAAGTATATTGATATGATTTGTTGATGTTTGCAAGTGTTTTAGCTATTTGAATTCTTTTTGTTTATTAGTTGATAATACCTTGTACATCCACCTATTATGTAGGCTATGGGTAGACACCCCAATTTTACAGGTCTGCAGGCTGGAATTGTAGTAGCTGGGCCTTTAATCATAAGTGATCCCAAAGCCAAAGAACACCCACTTAGGCCCATGAAGGCCCATTAAGCCCATGAAGGCCCATTAAGCCCAACAAGGCCCATTAAGCCCACCAAGGCCCATGGAAGCCCATGAAGGCCCTTAGGCCCACTTAGGCCCATTAAGCTCATCAAGGCCCATGGAAGCCCACCATGGCCCTTAGGCCCACTTAGGCCCATGAAAGCCCATCAAATCCACCAAGGCCCATTAAGCCCACTTAGGCCCATGTATCAACCCATTTCTTCTTCTTCTTCTTCCAAATTAACCAAGCCAAAAAACCATGATTCAACCCAACATTTCCCTCCTCTTCCTCAACATTACTAGCCAGTAACAACCCAACCATGTCCAGCCCATCTCACCAAGTTGACCAGCCTGTTTCACCAAGCTCGAGGTAGTGTCGCCGGATGCGTCGTTGCAAGCTTGGATAGCCGTTGATCGCTGTCGGTGCATGGCCAGGCAAGATGGAGGTGCGTGGAGGACAGTCGTGGTGCTGGTTTGTTACGAGATGTTGGTTTCTATTGCAGTTTGTTACGGGTGTCGTTATGGGTTGTTGGGTTCGCCTATATAAGGAACTGGAACGAAGAAGAAACGGAGGAGAAAATAGAAAATTCAGAGCGAGAGAGGAAGAGAGAAGGAGCAATAGAGTGAGAGAAACAGAGAATAAAGAGCAAGAGAGAAAGAGACGAGGAGATACGGAGAATTCCAGAGAGAGAGAGGAGCTCGCGGAGGTGAGAAGTAGGGAATTCAGGCCACATCTGGCAAGTAGAGAAGGCCACGCACGTTGCCAAGCCAGGTACGCCCTCCTCTAGCCTCATTTAGTTTCAATTTTAGATCTCTAGAACTTCCATAGTCTTCCTGGATCGATTCCAATCAAGCCAGAGGCCTCCTCTGGTCGGAATCAATCCCCAGGCCTCGCCGTCGCCGTTTTCTGGCGACTTAGGTGGGGGAGCTGGTCCAGGGGCACAACTCTGGCTCTAGAAGATTTATTCCACCTCTCCTGGCCTCCCTCTTACCTTTCCACCCTTCCAATTCCCGCTCCAGCCACCGCGGAGGCCTCCACTAGAAGACCGCTAGAGTCGCAACGTTCAGCCGGAGCCAGAGAAGAGGCGTGAGCCTCAAGCCCCGCCGTGCCACTTCGAGCATCCAAAAAGCTTCCACGGCACGTCCCAAGCACTCTGGAGCATTTAGAGCCGATCCACGAGCTCTGAATCCCACCAGCAACCGCGCTCACCGGAGGGAACGACGGCGATGACAGGCGGACCCCCATGTTGCCCGATCAACCTCCATTTTGCCTCCCGACGGAAGGGACATGTTCCTCAGCGCTTTTCCGAACCTCCTGGACCGCTGGATCACGCGCCACAACCCTCTAGTAGCTTCTTTCTTCCCTAGCACCGTCGTCGGAGTGCTTCGGTGGGGAGGAGGTGGGAGGCCCACTCCCGCCGCTCGATCCTTGATCCAGACCGTCGGATCTCATCCCCTCCTTCTCTTCTTGCTTCCCATGGGGTCTGATCTTGGATCAGGCCATGGGATGGCCTTTGGAAGCTTCTCCGGCAGTCGTCGACGGCGGGGCTCTGTTGCCGGCAACTGTTGTTTCTTTTTCTTTTAAAAATAAAAATCAAAAAATAGTTTTCTTTGATTAAATATCTGAAACTTTTGTTCTGTTACATTTAGGTCCTTATTTTACTACAAATAGGTCCTTTCTCTTACATTTAGGTCCTTGCACAATTTTCTTAAATCATTTGAATAAAGTTTTAACTGAAAATATTGCATTGTCTCCCCTGAGCTTCTCTAATAAATTTTTCCAAGCTTGCAAATTGCATTTAAGCCCCTGATCTTCACTAAAATCATTCTGAGTGCATATTTCTCAGGTTAATTTGCATTTTAGCCTCTGAACTTTTCTAAAATTGTTCTGAATGCATATTTTTTTGGTTAAATTGCATTTTAGCCTCTGGATTTCTTCTGAAAATCATTCTGACTGCATGTTCTCTGGTTTAATTGCATTTTAACTCCTGAACTTTTCTGAAATTACTCTAAATGCATGTTTTCTAGGCTAAAATTACTGAATTGCCCCTAAAACTTTTTGGTTTCAACATGGATTCTTTTTCTTGCATGTTTTACCCTAAATTTCCACATAATAGCATTGAATGCATGTTTTGATGGCATAATTGCATTTTAACCCCTATTTGACCAAAAATGCATAGATTTACACATTTGACCCTAGATTTCTTCAAAATTACATGAAATGTGCTTTTCTATGTATTTTTGATGATTTACTTCTAGAAATTCAGTTTTCATTCAGATTCTTGGTTTTTTAAGCAAAGGCCCCTAGAATTTTCATTTCCACACTCTTGCATGCATTTTGCACCTTTTGTTGCTATTTTTCATGCATGTTTTCTCCTGATTTCTTCCTTGCGTTGCGCCCACATTTCTGGCTCACTTCAAGCTTGGTTTTCTCATCGTTTCCTGGATTTTTTCTGATTTTCCCATATTTTGACTTGATTTGGCTTTCCATCGCCCAAAGGTGTACATTAAAAGACTTAACAAAGCCGACATTGTCCTGAATGAGGATTATCTTCCCAATTTGATTTTCTCAGATTTCATCAAGTTTCCGCTGATTTGCGTGATGCTTTCCGAGAATTTCTTGATTTTCACGATTTTCCTCATCATCCAAGGGCATACAGTAAAGCAGCATTCTCAATGCCTACATTTGACCCTCGGATTAACTTTTTTCCTTTTATTCATTTCTTCTCTTCGATTTGGCATGTATTTCAGTCATCTTTAGCGTGAGCATTCAGAATAGGCAAGCACACATCCATTAGACCATGTGACAAGTAGGAAACCAAGAAAGACTGAGTTTCTCGGGTGCATGGGGTGCCTAACCCCTTCCCCATGTGTAACCAGAATCCTTACCCTTTCTCTGGCCCGCATTCATTTGTCCATTAGGTACGGAGCACTCATGTTTTCTGCATCTTGTTTGCTTCTTGGTTTTCTTGTGTATTTGGTTTTCCTCGTCTTTCCATTAAAAGACTAGGTGGCGACTCCTTTCCTTATCCTTTCTTATCTTCCCTTGGTGTTTCTGAGTCTAGTCTTCTTCTCCGGGTTCACCATCTTCGCCGTGACTGTATCGGGACTCCTCGAGTGCTTCCATGCACCCGGTAGAGGAGAGCCGTGTAGAGTTCCACTGGCATGGTCACAGGAACTGGCGACTCTGCTGGGGATAACCAAATTCTAGCTTTCATTCTGGTTTCCTTACATGTCTTAGGTCTATTTATTTCATGTTTGCTTGTACATGATTGACTGAGCATGCCTTTTTGCCTTTTTTACACTATTGCTATGCCACTGCACATGCACATGACTTAATTCATGCTTTGTTTGTCGATACTTGCTTTTATTCACCTACTTGTGAGCACTACACCAGCACATGCCATGTTCATGCCTTTTGCTTGTGGTTTGACTTTTTGGATGCCATGATTGTGTGTTTTTTCCTTTTATTTGAATTTGCCATGATTAGGGGTGTAGAGACATGTTTGCCTCCCTATCTGGTTAAAATAAAACACACAAACTCAGATGAACAAATAATAAGGCATTACTAGAGACAAATGCTCACAATTCCCAATGGTTTAATAAAACGCAAGTAAAAGACACAAAAGCATATTGCATGAATGATCATTTTAGAAAGCAAGCATCTTCTCTTCTGAGTCCACCCACAGTCCACGAAGGAAAATTCTAGTAGCCCATTCTATAGCTTTGGCGTAGGGCGTGTTGCTAGTTTGTCCCCCCTTGTTTGGGATCGTGTCGGTGCTAGTAGAGGGTACAGTTGCATGCTATTGCAGGAGATGAAGCCACCAACGCACCACCCGTTCACTGCCTGTGCTCTGGCCAGGATTTAGAACGGGGACTTTACTTTTCTAACCAGAGTCAATACCCAAACCCATGAGTGCGTCCCATATGGTTCGCTCCATGTGGGACATGCATGGTGAGAAAGAGCATGTTAGTAGCATTCATGTGCATGTGTGCCATTCATTGCACCCAAACAAACAATTGCATAGCTAACTTACTTCTTTTGTTGTCTTGTCTTCACTTCTTCACTGACACATTAGGTTCTTTTCCCTTGTCAGGTATAGAGTTCTATGTGCGAGTTCCTAGGTCTGAGCCTAAGAGTTCCTTTCTGTGACCTCTGTCTTGAGGCACTGTTCTCGACTATCTTCTCTTGAGCTATTAGTCACTTCTAATGGTAGCTCCTCATAGGCGTCATCTTCTCGTTTGCAATCGCAGCCCCATCCTTACCCGTTCGTGGACTATTATTGCCCAGCGAGCGTCTGAGACCTTTGCACCAACTGCTCTGGATGGGATTCCTATTTCCGCCCCTCCGTCCTTTACTTTAACATCAGTCATTCCATCTTCATCCCATGATAGCCATTTTCAGGCACCTGGAGTTCCTTGTCCGCCGATTTCGGGACACTAGCAGACCCTTAGTGGTCTGGAGCCCGTGGTTGAGACGGTTACCATGACTACCACCAGGGCATCTGATTTGATGATGCCCTATCCTTCAATTGACCCCCTTTCACTTGATGCTCAGCTGGCTGCGATTGCCTCATCAGTAGGAATTCGACCTGCAGCATCTTTGAACTTCTTGCCCCCTATGACATCCTTATCGCTTGCTCCTCCAGCCCTCGGTACTGCTACCAATGGTTCTATCACCGTACAATCTCAGCAACTTCTGGCCCTTGCGTAGAAGTTGCAAAACATGGTCTTCACAAGTGCGCGATAGACCTTCTGACAAAGAGTCTATCGAAATAATAATTCCAGGGGCACAGCCAGCCACTAGGGATCTGCTAAGTATCCAGTCCATTACCACCTTTGCATCCCTGATTAGAGCTGGCACCCGTGTTGAGAGCTCACTAAATAGCGAAAGCTTCCTTGCATTAGCAGCATTCGCAAAGCAGACTATGGCTTCAGGTTGGACCAGTAGCAACAACGGATCCAACACTGGCTACGGTCGGAAGAAGGATTCTGCTAGGAATGTTGTGGCATACGTGGGAGCTCCTGTTATGCCAGCCAACGTGGTGAGCTCGCCAGCTCGGAATCAGGTTGTTTACTCCCCTGCACCTAGAGCACCATGCACAACACAAATCACCACCACCGCCGAGTCAGTATACCAGCTCGCATCGGCAAGGCAAGGACGCTACCAGGGATCAAGGCGGCTCCCACGACCCATGAGAGATTACACTCCTCTGGTCGAGCCATTGAGTGTCATATTTCCTAAGGTAGCGTCACTACTGAAGCTTCCAGAAATCCGCCCACCACCAAACCCACTTCCATTATGGTTTAAGGCGGATTTGTATTGCAGTTACCATAGAGTCATGGGGTACGAATAACTGCTATACTCTCCGGAATGCTATTTAGGACTTGATTGACCGAAAGGTCATCAGTATTGTAACCATGCCGGCGAGAAGATTCCGCAAAATGATGCGAAATTGGACGGCAAAATAACGTCGAAAAAGCAAAACAAAATGCAAATGCAGGAGTCGCCACCTAATCTATTATGGAAGACAAGGAAAACCATAACATGAAAAATCATGCAAAAACAAAAGAAAAGGACAAGTCTACGAAATAAAACCAGAATGCGGGTAAGGATCC
>JAMKQA010018893.1:0-28530 GCA_024699735.1 Posidonia australis
TTAAACCAACCAAATCAAAATTAGAAATTAGTTCAAATAAATCCAAAACTAAAAATCAAGAGAAAACAATTTAATCCATTTAAAATCAAAACAAATCAATTAATTAAATTTAAATCATCAAATAAAACCTTAATCAAATTAAAACATTAAAACACAAATAACCAACCCAAATCCCTTAATCAAACCACAAATAATTAACCCAAACTTGATTTTAAAACACAAAACAAAAGAAAAAAACAAAGAAAACAAAAAAACACCAAAACCCTAGCCCAATAGGCCCAAAAATCCTTAAACCAGAAAACTTAGGCAAAACAGAAAAATAATTCCGGTGAGCTCACTGCCGGCGACCCGCGATCTCCAACGCCATCTCCGGCAATCACTCTCGAATTTTCCGGTGCTGAATCCTTAACCCCGCGATCACTGAACTTTCCTTCTCCGTCGTGCGCTCCATCCAACGGCGCTGGCCCCAGGAGGAGGAGATCGACGGTGAAGGAGGCCTCGGTCGGAGTTCAAAAGCCCTCACCGCCGACAGACCATGGACACCCTAGTCTCACCCAGAACACGAGAATCCTTTGCCCATCCAGCGAGCTAGAGGATCCCCCTCGTACCCTAGAGCCCGAGCAACCACCGAAACCCCTTTTTGCCTCCCAGAACACCCAGCCAAAGCATCGCCGGAGCCGCTCCAGCCGCCGCCGTTGATCCACCACGCCGGAGAGGACAACCCGCGGCAGGTAACTCCTTCCCCTTTCTTTTTCTTTCTTCTACAGTAGACCCGTAGTGTTTAGGTCCTTCCTAGGCCGCGACAGGGAGATCTCCCCCTCTCCTTGCTCGCCGTCGGCGCTTCGCCATTGGTGGGTTCATCCCATCGGCGTGGCCCCAGGCCACTTGGCCTCCGATGAGGCCCCCCAGGGGCCTCTCCTTCCTCTCCCTCTCCTCTCCTCTGATCTCTCCTTCTCCCCCTATCTCTCTGAAACCGCCCTACTCCGGGAGACTCTCGCCGTCGCCACAGTCCCTGCCTCCACCGTCGATCGCTGTCGAGAGGCATAGGAGATCGCCGAGCCTCCTTGCGTCATGTCGTCGACACAGAAGCCACCACCGTGTCGCTCCGCACCTCACTTGGTTGCCATGCCGTCGACCCCGAGCCAGGAACGCCTACCCAGCCTCCACCACGTCCACCTCCGGCGAAGGGGACTGGTGGATCCCCTCAGGCCGTCACAGCCATCTACGACCCCTTTAGGACCCTCCTTGCACATCCAGGACGCTTCCCCAACCTCTGCCTTAGCTCGTCCGCCGTCAGAGAGCCGCCACCACCACGTTGTCATCCGCTGGAACACCTCGCCGGAGCGCGAGGTGGGGAGAGCGACTGAGCCCATCCTAGCCATCGACGACGTCCCCAAGAACCTCCTCGTGCCCCCGCGACGCTTCCCAGACCACCACTCAGATCTGTCCCCCTCCGGAGCATCGCCGCTTCGTCGTCTTCCCCGACGCCGACCGAGCACCCCGTCGGAGCATGAGGTGGGGGGGGGGGGAGGGAGGCTCAGGCCTCCCCAGCCTTTCCCAGCCACCTGGAAAGGATCGTCGTACCTCCGGGAAGCTTCCCTAGCCGTCGAAAGTCCCTCTCCTCCGTTGGAGCGCCGTCGAGAGCTCGCCAGAGAGACCGCTGGAGGGAGAGCGCCGGCAACCCTCCGTTGATCTTCAAGGGAATTTGTTTTTAAGTCCAGCCCCTTAGATTCAGGAATTTATTTTTAGGTCCTAGGTATTTGCACTCTGGTCCTTTGTTTTTTTTTTATTTAGTCCTCACATTTTGCAGTTTCCCCCCTGTAGCTTTAGGAATCTTTTTATTTCCTCTGTGTATTTTGCATAAATCCCCTGAAGGTTTTCTTTTTCTAATCCCAAACATGTTCATGAATGTTTTATTTGCATTTAAGCCCTTGAATCCATGTTTTCTTTATAGATTGGTCCAGAACATTTGCATGTAACCCTTGGAATTATTTTAGATGAACTTTCCTTAGAAAAATTGTAATCTGAGCCCTAAAACATCTAAAAATCATACTGTTCATCTCTAAAATTCAATTTTTATCACATTTAAGCTTTGAGCTTTTGCAATAATCCTCAAAATTAAAAAATGAGTTTTCATTGTGAATTTTGCATCTTGAACCCTAATAAATGTCACAATTGCACTAGTCCACATAAAATTCCGTTTTTTATCACTCTAAGGCCCTTGAAATTTTGTACATAGGTCCCTAGGTTCACAGTAATCATTCCTGAATACACAAAAATTTGCATATAGGCCCTTAAATCAATTTTAATCCATCCCTTAGGATTTTGGAACGATTTCTTACATATTTTTGTTGTTTTTCACGTATTGCATTTCTTTTTTATTTTATTTTATTTTATTTTATCATAAATTCCACTTAAAAATCATGTTTTCACTGTGAATGGATTTTTAGTCTCTCATTTTGACCACATTTGCATCTGTGTGAATTTTGCACTTTAGGCCCTTAATTTTCAAGAAATTACCTAAGTGCAATTTTCACATCTCAGTGCCACATTAACATTGGACCGATCATCTGCATGCTAGAACGGAAGCCCGGAGTGTAGATTTTATCCAGGTCTTTATCCTTGCTGTGAATTTTGCGTTTTAACCCTTGTGTTTGTCTTTTATTGCGTTTATGTCGCATTATCATTTTTTCCTTTCATGTTTTCTTGCAAATAACATTTTCTAAATGTTTTGTACACATTTTAGTCCATGCACTATCCTTGTGTTTGCATTTATCACATCTAGCCATGAAAATGACCAAATTACCCCTAGGTCTTCAATCCATGTGTACGCATTTTAATTTTGCACTCAGCCTTTCCTAATCCTAGTCCAAGCCATCCATTGACACTTTTTACACATTTAGACACTTGTCTATCCCTTTCATTTGATTTTCAACACATTTTCTCATTGATTCTTCATTTTAATTGAGTTTATGTCTTTTTCAGCGTTTCCTTTTGTGATTTCTCCGTGTTTTCGGAATCCCTTGCCTTGCCTTAGATTGGACCCTATTTTTACATCGTGCTTTGGGTTTTGACTTGATTTGGGTTTCGTAGCCCGAGGGCGTACAGGAACTGACTGAAAGGTCCACAATGGCCCGTTTGCAGTTTATCTTCTCTTTTTTTTCATGACCTCTTCACGATCCTGAGAACTTAGGTTGACTCTGTTACTCATCTTTTATCATCCACATAGGTTTTCTTAAGCAATCGGTCCAATAACATCGTCATTTTATGTGATTTTTCTCACATGTCGTTTATCTATTTTATGTGGATTTCTTTACAATTTTTGCATACCATCATACACATCCATCCAGTCTTGTCATGGCATATATATTAGTATGATTAGAGCATGATCTAGGCTTAGCAAACAATCATTCAGCCTTAGCAAGCGATGTAGGCTAGAAAGACCGAGTTTCTCGGGCGTACGGGGGTGCCTAACACCTTCCTTGTGCACAATAGGAATCCTTACCCAATCTCTGGTTAGTAGACATCCAGCCTTCACATCTACACTCCAAGCATTATTCTTTTTTGTGGTTTTTCTCGTCTTTCCCTTAAAAGACTATGTGGCGACTCCATTTTCTCTTCTTTTGTCCTATCTTGTGCCTTCGCCATCTTGGCATGACTGTGGTCTCCTTCCCCCTCCTCTGGGTCGCACGGTCACACTTTACATCTATCTATTCTGGGTTCTTATTGGAACCAAAACTTCAAAAAAAATTCTGACTAAAATTCTGGTAAAGTCTTTTCAAGAAATATCAGCGAAATCATGCTTTTTTCAAATCTTTTCTTTCTTTTATAAATCTCATGCATTTCTAGAAAACAATTTTGGGACTAGAGTCCAATCTAAAACACGAATCTTAAATCTGTTTGAAATGCAAATCTTAGCTGGCACTAGTCCAAAACTCTGGTCTCGTCTCGCTAGAATCTGGCTAAAACACAGAAGCCAAAACTCAGTTCGATTCTAGTTTAAATCTAATTCTAAATCTTAATTTGAAAATTCTTTTCTTTTCTAGTGCTACCTTGATCAGAGGTAGCCTAGCCACAAACGAAGGGAGAAGCACCAACCTCAACCTTCTACGTTGTCACAGTGAAAGTCCCCATGCTAGGTGTTCCACCGTCTATCTCGGCCAACAGGCTGCACTCTTGGACTCCTTCGGTCCCTTTGAGCCAACAAGCTCTCATTATTTTTCTTTTTGCTCGGGGATGCGCTTCCCAACGTCCCTCTCTTTCTTGGTGTTTGAGCTCACTGGTTATCTTACCTAGCTCATTCAATACCTTGCTCTAAGCACCCAATCTCTAACTAGGGCCAACTTTAGAAATCTTATTTTGAAAATATGCATCTTTTCTTTGAAATCTTTATTTTAAATCTTTCCCATTATGGGGATTTTTTTGTAAAACTATTCTTTTCTTCTAAGATATCTCTTGTAATTCTCTATAAAGCTCTTTTTAAACAATATGCCAAAATGTCGCAATTAGGCATAAAAATCCATTCATAATCATCTTTATTAAAATCACTTTTTTTTACTTAGCTTACGGGTTTGGTTCGACAGACTGGACCAAAATGGCATACCAAACTAGGCCTAGACACCTACATCAATCGATCGAATTTCCCTAGTTCGGGTGATTGAGACATTTCGGTCTACTAAAATCTCCTAGAATTAAAGACCGAAGCATTTCGGTCTACCGAAATCAGGGTTTGATCGAATACTGACAGAAAATGCCCGTTTTCAGTAAACTTCCCTTAAGCCCTAGCTAATCACTTGTTCGTTGGAATTGGGAACTCCAGTGGACCCCTTTCCGGTGAACCACAAATCATGCATAAAATATATAATCTAGCATGCCGAGTTTATTTCTATTTGGGACAAGTTTCATCAAAACCTATTACATGAATCCCAATATATAAATTTACAAAGCATCAATGGTCATTAAAGGACACTATGGCATGAATCTCAAAATGAAACAAAAATCTCATGATAAATCATGGAAAAATCCTTAAATCATCACACATCCGTGATTCAACTCAATCCTACTCATATTCATGCTTTTCATACTAAATCATGGCATAATTCCAAGATTGAAGCTTCAATAAAAAAAAAGAGGGATGAGGGAAGAGACACATGCATAGAGACGATCTTTGACGATCCTTCCTCCTTGGTGGCTTCCTCTCTCCTTTCCAGTGCTCCTCTGGCTTCTAGGTTCTCTGGAGATCCTCTTCTGCCACCAGCAACAGCCACCTATTCCCTTCTTTGGCTCTTTTTCTCTCTGGTTCTCTTGTTCTTTTCTTCCTCTTTCTCTCCTTTTTCTCTTGGTCTGCTGCCCTCCTTGCCGTCCTCTTCTTCTCCATTTAAGGCCGTCGTCTCCGTGTCATCGTTCCACAATGACAACTGTCGAAGATCCCAGTGTATCAGTGATGTGGTATGGTGGAAGGTTGCGGAGTACTGTGGCGAGCATAGTGAAGGGCAGTGGAGGTTGTGTGGCAGTGTGCTAAGTTGACTCAACTCTTGATCTAGCCCCACTTGGTCCCACACGTGCACATGTGGCATGCATCGGTCCAAACTACCACACAGTAGGGGAATTACCAGAGATAACACCACTTAAAAGAGGGCTCAATACTAATATCTCATCATGAAGCTAATTATCCATATTACAATAACTTAATTACATTCATTCTGAATAATCTAGGCACAAATATTACAGAGAGATGGTGGCGATGGAATGGAGGAAGGAGAGGTGGTATGCTAGGGAAGGAGGAGGAAACGCGCGGAAAGAAGGAGGAGGGAGTGAAGTCGTGCATGACGGAGGACCTCAACTTAAAAAGCCACGCAAAAGAGGAAGGTGAACACATGCATGCAACCAATCAACCACGCATGCGCACAATGCCCCAACTGCCCACCTCACCAAACACAACATGGGTTCAACCACACTCCCCACCAACCGACCCACACACATGGACCCACACACTGGCTCACACAGCTCAGTGTCAACCACGCACAATGCCAACCACGTGGGGACAAGCATAGTGCTGCCACAAAAGACTAGGCATAAATAGTAGTTGGCCCACAAGGTCCAAGTCCAAAATCATAAATCACACAAATAGGCTTGGAGGTAGTAACACTTGCCCTGAATAAATTCATTAAAATGTATATATTTACAAAAATAAATTTACGAGTGTTACAACATAATAGACCATGATTATATGATCTAAGACAGAAAAGATCATAAAAGCAACCATAATCGTAAGTTATATGATCTCAAGCAACATTAGATTTTCTTCGGACATTTGGAGTATCATATTATTCTATGGGATTAACACTTAAAGGAGTAGAATCTGAATCATTCTTCATTTATGAAACAAAAAAATGGTTCACAAATTGACATATTCATAGCAAAAATAATCCAAACATAGACGAAAAATGAAAAAAGGCACGCTAATGATACTTATTACTTATAGAATTACAGTAGTAGTAGTAGTAATAGTTGGAAGTTGGAACTTGAAGGGAAGAGCATGAGCTCCAGTAGTAGTAGTTAACAAGTGGAGGCACCAGGCAAAGGTAGGAGGGTGGGAAGTTTGGGGACTATGGAGGAGGAGGGCAAGAGGCATAGGAAGGTAGTTGATCAACGAAGGCAGAGGCAACAGATGGAGGGAGCCGTAAAAAGGGAGTCAGAAGGCACGAGCACTAGTAGGAGGGGCCAAGGAGTGTAACGATGGTGGTGATTTGTCGATAGACCAGTGGCAACGAGATGGAGGAGGGCCAGAGGTGGCGAGGAAGAGTAGGGAAGTTGAAAAATTGAGATAGCGAAGAACTTCTGTTGGTTCAACCAGTGGATGCTGGTTTAGTTTTTTAGGATTTGGTTTTTTTCTTTATATACGACACAAAATCAATTGGTTCAACCCATTCAAGATGGTTTGAAGTGGTTCACAATAGTTTAATCATCTAATGGATTTTTTCTTTTAAAAATCAGATATTCAACTGATTTGGTTCAATATTGAACCACCTGTTGGTTTAATCTGATGGAATTGGTTAGTCCAATTTGATTTCTAAAATCATGTGGGTGATAACGAGGAAGTGTAGTAGAAAGCAGAATGAAACAGGTCGCATTTAGCAATTATGACCCTTTTTTTGTGTGAGACCCACTAACAAACCACGGGCTTGTTTGTTTATGAGTTATTGAGTCTGGTTATTTGATTCAACAAGTAGCTGATAAATAACTAACAAATGAGGGCTATTAACAATGTAGACTAAAAGTAAATAAAAAATTGTTTGAGGGTAAAAAGATAAAAGTTCGATGGAATGAGGCTTTTAGATTATTTGTGTCAGATTATTCCCCTAAAAAAAATCCAAAATTCCCTCATTACCGACAGCTGTCCACAGTGACAGTGGCGACGGCCAGACCACAAGAAAGCCAGTTGACGACGCCCTCGTTAATTTCGTCAATGAAGCCAAATTCCAAATCAACTCCTGGTCCTGGCCAGCTGCTGCAGGCCGCCACCACGTCCACGTCCTTCGGCGGGGAAGAGCCCAATTCCAGCGTGGAAAAGACAAAGAAGAAAATCTCTTCCTCCTCGATTAAACGAAAGCTAAGAAAATTCGTCCCAACCAAGCTGCCCTCGACGGTGGAAAAAGGCAGAAATCGATTTCCATTTCCCCGCTTTCACTTTTTTTCCCTCTCAACTCAAAAACAGACTAGTATTTAAGCAAAAGAATAAGGAAGAGGAGAAGAAGAGTTCTACAGTTTTGGAGTTCTAGAGAGAAGGAATGGGGGAGATTTCGCCGGACTCGGAGACGAAGACGAAGATAGCGGCGAGGACGTCGCTGCTGGACTCCTTCAGGGGGTGCGGGCTCGCTGGGGTGCGAATCGACGAAGAGGACCTGCGGCGGCGGATCCGGATGCCGGAATACCTCCAGAAGGCCATGGCGGACGCCATCCGCACCAAGGACGCCGTGGCCGCCGCTGCTGAGGGGCAGAACGTGGAGGTGGCAGAGGGGCCAGTCGTGGTGTTTGTGAACTCGAGGAGTGGGGGGAGGCACGGGGCCGAGCTTAAGGGCTGGCTCGAGCAATTGCTTGGAGCTGAGCAGGTTAGTGGAGCTGGCCGTTCTTTCTGGTTTTTTTACTGCCGTGTGAGATTGAAGTTTGATTCGTGCTTTGCTTCTGATTCGTGTCCGGAAGATTGTTGTCGATTTAGTTGTTAGTTTTGTTCGGATCCTGTGGGCTGTGGCGGAGGAGATCCGCGTTCGTAGTTCTTGACAGGCATTAGAAGTGCTAGGAGATGCTTTTGTTGTCTGTTGCTGGTATGATGATTGGCCTGGGAACAGAGAATGAGTTAGGGAGTTGATAAGGCAGCATGTGCTTGAGTTATTGGGCCAGCTGCAGTGGTAGGATAATGCAACTAGCTCAATTAACAAATATTAAATAGCTACTTGGTATGCTGTAATTCGCTGGGTGAGGTTCCTGGATTGTATTCTAGTATCTTGGACAAGCAAGATTCAGATGCATGGGCAACCAAGATAAATGTGGTCAAATGGAGTTAACCGCACGTATATCAGTGCAACTGTAGTAAATTTGCAAATTTTCATTCAAGAACATGCAGCAAGTGCAACAAAGAGTTAATTAGTCAAACCTCTCTGAAAAACTAAAGCATGGTTTCGGCTTCTATGGTGTGGTTTATTTTAAGTTCTATTTGCCACTGAGGGGAAATAAGGAATAGAGGCAAATTTCTTGATCCATGGAACTACGAATTGTATATCTACTGGTTCTATCATTTTTGTGCAAATTAGGCAGCTTGCAAATATCATTGCCAGTAGAAATCTAGGGCTTGAGATTTGATGTTGACTAATAGGCATCCATTCTGTTCACATGCGTGGTGGAGTCTATATCCAAGAAAATGTCATTTGAGAACTAATACATGTTCTTGCTTAGCTAACTCTTAAAGCGTGATGGTTTAGACAAACACAATAATTGTATATGAACTATATCTTGTAAATATAGCTATGTGATTAGGATTAACTGCACTAAATCTCTAACATTGACTATATAGTTGTAAACTGTTAACATTTCAGGAGAAAAAAAAAAAGGTTACAGTTCTGAAAACTATTTAGCATTTTGGTATAATTCTAATTTTGTTTTGTCATACATGGTGCAGGTTTTTGATCTTTCAGTTGTGAAACCTGATATGTTTGTTCAATATGGATTGGCTTGCCTTGAGAATTTGGCTAGTCTCGGTGACAACTGTGCCAAGGCAACTCGAGAAAATTTGAGAGTTGTGGTATGCTCTGAAGGCTATGGATATCTTTGATTTAAATTTGATATGGTGTTTGAAAAATTGCATCTTACATCTCTTTTGTCATGTTTGATGGTCATGATAATGACACTTTCACTGGAATTGGTTCTTCCAACATTGTGAACCATTAGACACAAAGTTTGTAAACAGATATGCTCTTTGCAAGATGCATTTTGCAGCTCTGTTTCTAACAGAAAAAATGACTCTAGTTTCATGTTAAACTGTTATATGCTGTTAACTCACCAGGTCTTCAGTAGTTTTGTCAGGAGCATAATGTCACTAGTCAATGCCAATTACATTTATGGTTCCTCTAAGTGCGGAAACTGTATACTTTTTATTGCAGGTTGCAGGTGGTGATGGTACTGTTGGTTGGGTGCTAGGCTGTTTAGGTGAACTTTATTTGCAGAACAGAGAACCAGTTCCTCCTACAGGAGTCATTCCACTTGGTACAGGAAATGATCTTTCTAGGAGTTTTGGTTGGGTAAGAGCTCTTCCTTCCTTCTGGATGCATGCATGCTTTTCAATTCCAATTGAAGTTAATTCCTGCACGTGCATGATTAATCATGCAGGGTGGCTCATTCCCCTCTGTATGGAGATCAGCTGTGAAAAGATCTCTCCATACTGCCATTAAAGGTCACATTTGCCATCTTGACAGGTGAATCTTTCTTTATTTGTTTTGCAATTCTTGTGATTATTTGCATAGGACCTTTATTATTTTTTATCAACTTGTTAAATGTCTTAAATCTCTGTGGAATTGTTGGTTTCCTCATCCAACACCTATCCACAATCACCTCTTTGTAGTGTAATAGTGTTGCAATGATTGTTAGAATGTTGTGCTATGGTTGGACAAATGGAGACACACACACACACACACAAGGACACATTCTAGTACAATAATTTTGTAGTGTTCCATGCTTAATGTTTTAGGACTGAATACTTTTTGTTGCTACTTATTTGAGTGGTGCATTTTATTCTTGGTGCAGCTGGCAGGTTGTGGTTACTATGCCATCCAAAGAATCCATAAAATTGCCATACTCTCTCAAACATGTGCAAGAGGCTGCCTCAGTTCAGGTTGCAATTTATTGGAATTAGTTAATCCAACATATATGCATTTTGAAAGGGAGGACAACATTTGCTCTTCTCTGTTAGTATCATGGCGGTTCTTGTGTTGACACAACATATTTGCACTTGAAAGGGAGAACGGCATTTTATTTTCTGCCTTAATATCACACAGGTTCTTTTGTTGTACTTGGGTCAATACATTTTTGTCATAAAACTTGAAGCTATTCGCTTATAATAAGTTTTGATATTGATTCTGTACCACTATTACCATTCTTACCTGTTGGGGTTTGGGGTGATTGCCATACTATCATTAACTAGTTTAAGGTTGGTGTTAGATGGATCCTTTTGCTTCCTTTGTCTATAAGATCACATGTTGGATGCTGCTACTAATTTGTCCAAGTTGCATCCTAAATAAACTCATATATTATGACTTCATATTATACTTTTTATGGTCATACCTGCCTGCTAATTCCATTGTTACAAGAAGGCTTTTCATTTTAACTTGCTATGTATTTATTCTCTCATCTTTAACTTTATTTTAGTACAGGATGAGTATATTTATGTGGAGCTTCCAGAGGAAGTTTCGCGCTTCAGTGGGGTTTTCTACAACTATTTTAGCATAGGTATGACTTTAATTTTTTTTATTTTATTGTATACTTATCTACTTTTCTGTTGATATGGTAACTAGTAGTTGCTTATGCTACAAAGATTATTACAATATTAACCCAATATTTTTTGTTTGTTCGAGGACAGGAATGGATGCTCAAGTTGCATATGGTTTCCACCATCTACGTGATGAAAAACCATTCCTTGCGCAAGGCCCAATTTCAAATAAGGTACTTTTCTTTTGAAATCTGTAACCTTGAATATTCATGAATATATCAACCATTGTAGGAATACTTAATATGTAGTTATATGCAATTAATTTCCATTTTCTTTTTCTTCTTATTATTTTTGCATAGTGTTAAAACATATATATTTTGTCATTACAGGTATATTATTTTATTAGAGGTAAGACTTTTAGTACATGCATTATCACAATCCAAGATACTCAAGAGTTCTTGCGAAACCTTATGGATAATGATTGTACTCTCAACTACTTAACTTCTTGATTTTAAAGACTCCTCGTCATATTTGTCATAAATCCAAACTCAAAACAGTAACCAGAATTGTAAAATTCATTATATATGATCTAAATCTTGGCAGTTTTATATATTTACAATCTCTCTTGGCCTTTAATCAATCTATTTGGAAAAGTTTCGTTCTAAATAATGGAGGCCCATCTAGCTACATGGGATGCTTAATTTGGATAGCATCCAATAGCTTACTTATGTGGCTTATTTTTCTTTCATCTGTGATTGTATGTAATTATTTATCTATAATTGATATCAACCAAAAGAAAAAAAATTGATAGATATCAAGCAAGTGTTTTCTTGTTACAGTTGATCTACTCTGGATTTAGCTGCACTCAAGGATGGTTTTGTACACCCTGCACAAGTGATCCAGGTTTGAGGTTGGCTGCAAATCCTTCTGCTATTTGCTTTTAATATTGTAATATAGTCCTGGTTTATAATATCTATATTGCAGATATGTAACCATGATATTGTGGTACTAATGTACTATACATTGGAATTCTTATCAAATATTCCACCATCTAACTAGTAAAGATCCTAGAAAAAGAGGGAATAATTTTTCTAGTATTGCATATTAACAAGCAATTTATTTGTGGGGGGGCGGGGGAGTAGATTATATCACTGTTATCAGAACGCTGGTATCAAATCAAACGTGTTGGTGAAATTTCGCTTACATGTTTTAGAAACCCAACTTCTGAACATGATATTCATCTGTAATTCGAGAAATGCCCCATATTGGGCCATATCGGTGCATTTTGGTCCATGTTGGTTCCATGTCGTTGATATATTGGTTCATGTCAATGGAAATAGAGTAAATTCTCTTTATTTTGTGACTTCAGATATTCCTTGTTAACTTGAAATTTTCTCTTGTTTTAGTACTCTGTTCACATCAACAACTTACATTGTGATACTTGGAATGTTAATATATGAAATTTGTTCACTGATTCTCAACCTTTTTTATATTTAAGAATGCTTTATTTTGTAAATACATTATATTTCCTTATTTTATATGTTTATACCATGAATTTAATGACATTGAGGTGTGCATTGTTACGTATTTTAACATATCAGAGTTTGAACTTGAAAATCAAAGTTTTTGGTGACTTCCTTGTTTTATCATGTTTCTACCGATATTTCAATCGATCTTCCTATTTTGGAAGGACCCAAGTATGACATGAAACCGACGTTTAGGATCATGTTGAGAACTCTCTATTCAAACACTAAAGATCAGGTTGAGAACTTGAGATTACATTTAATATTTATATCATGAAGTGATTTGGAGAATAATGGTGCCTTCTGTCAACACTAGTGATAATGGATCTACTGTTGTTGCTAAAGACATCACCCTGTTCATATGGAGAAGCACCACTTTCTTTATTTCTAAATGCAGCTTTTGCAGTCTCAATGTTCTTCATTCTGAATTTGTTGGTTATTGCATTATTAATGTCTATAAAATTGATTACTGCAGAGGCTTGAAGAATGTTCTGCAGTTAACTATAAAGAAGGTTAATTGTTCAGACTGGGAAAATATACCAGTGCCTTCAAGGCAAGTTGATCCATTCTATAACTCATTTATGATTCTGACTTTTTCAGCTCTCCATAAATCTTAATACTGTTACAGCTGTTATGACTTTTTGATATTTTGTATAGCAATTATGTTTTGCTATTCAATCTCAAGTAATTTGGTAAGGGTTGTGCATACAGTATAAGGGCTATAATCATCTTAAATCTCCAAAACTATGGAAGTGGAAGGCACCCATGGGGTCAGCCAAAGCCTGAGTACTTAGAGAAGGTTTGTGGTATCATGTTATACTAAATTTATGACTTTAATGTGTACCCTGTGTCCTTACAGTAGTTTGATAGAAACAAGTTTTTATAAAATGCATTGATTTCATTGACATTTTCTTTTCCCTTTTCCAGAAAGGACTTGTTGAGGCTCATGTTGATGATGGTCTACTTGAAATAGTTGGCCTAAAGCAAGGGTGGCATGCCTCATTCGTCATGGTTGACCTTATATCCGCAAAACATTTAGCTCAGGTAGTGCCACTAACATAAAATTTTGCTCTTTGTTGGGTGACAATTAGTAGAATTACAGTGTGATACTTTGTTCTACTGTATTTACAAAGAAACATTCCATTTCTAGGCTGCAGCGATCAGGTTGGAAATTAGGGGTGGAATATGGAAAAAGGCTTATATGCAAATGGATGGGGAGCCATGGAAGCAGCCAATAAAGAAGGAAATCTCAACATTTGTCGAGATAAAGAGAGTGCCTCATCATTCGATGATGATAAGCGGAGAGTGATTTAGCATCGCATCAAACAGGTTTTTACCGCAAATTGTCTCCAGCTACGATGGTGGGCCATCAATTGGATAGTATGTAACAATTTGCTCATTTGGTTGTGATTCATGTCTTAATTTTCAAATAGCTAGAGAAGGTTGTTTATATTCTTTCTAGTAAAATTTCACGTCAGTATCTATTGACTGCCAACAATGCTGTTTGTGTTATGTGATACAACTCAAACTTGAATGTAACATATGTAAGAGAACCAACTCTATGTAAGTTAGCATTTATAATGGACAAAGAGCTTTACTAATTCATATCTTCACACCATCAATACAAATAGAATCTGTTTTAAACTGACACTATATGTTACTGTATTACATTGATGTTCCTACCAGTTTTAGTTGGCATTTGTCATTAGAAGAAAAACCCTGTTCATCACTGTGATTAAATTTCGGGAGCAAAAATCTCAAGCGGCTGGTGTCTCGGGATTTGGAGAGAACTCATGTGGTGGAGTTCCTCCTTGATCTTGATTGGTGATGCAGAATGGGCTCTCTATACCCATCGGACGAGGTGAATCGATTGTTGGCGTTTCATCTCCGGTAGATTGGTGGATGTTGAATGGATTCTGCTCGTTTGGCGGAGTTCGTCCTCCTTGACCTTGGATGGAAATGCTGAATGGGCTGTTTGTACTCATTGTACCAGGCGAATCCATCACTGTTGTCGGAGTGCTATCACCCCCACGAGTTCGGTGGGAGTTGCTGAAGGGGCTCTGGGAGCCATTGGTGCAAGATGAATGCATGGAATGCCTCGTGCTGACCGGTGATCCACGGAAGGTGCGACACTGGGTATCCTTCTGGTCGAATTCTCTAGCCATGGTCTTCAACTTTTTACCCAAAGAATCGTCCTCATCTCTGGTTAGGAGTTGCCTCTTCTTGTAGATGAAGGAGATCACGTAGATGATGAAGCAGGTGACTGATGTCACTCCGGTGATGAGAAAGAGTCCAACAAAGCTAGAGAAGCTGAGTCTATTGGCGGAGATTGGATTCTCGTCTTTCGGGCAAGTGGTCTGATCGCCAAACCATTTCTTCTCGATGTCCAACATCATTTCGCCTTCTGTTATGTTCAGTATTGCCTGAGAAAGGTCCGATACCAGTGGTGATCCTTTAGGAAACACCTGTGTAACTACAGTAGTTATTACTTGAAAAATTGTACCGACAGAAGCCAACGTTTCAGACAGTCATTGTAGTGAGCAATGTTGCAATCAGAACTTAAAAATGTTTAATACTCACGAAGCCAAATCCGCCAGTCTTTAGAGCTCTTCCAGTCATGGTATGATTGGAGCAGTAATCTTTGAGGAACAGTTTGAGGTATGGGATTTCATCGACGATCGCTCCCACTCCACCGTTTTCGCTCCCTAAAGCCAGCCCCTCTGCGTACTGCCGTGGAGATTTGTAAGGTTTCAGCTTCGATTCGTCAAAACCCACACTCTCCAGCTGCTTTTTCACGAAAGAGCTACGAAGGTATCCGACGTACTCGCCACTGGTCTTGAGATCCTCGAGATCTGCTTCCGTTGGTTGAAATCGTTGAACCGTCAACATAGACGTCAAGCTTGCAGTGTAGCTGGACTGGAGTATCAACACCACGAACAACCATATGACCACCACAACCCTCGAGAAGTTGCTTAACATCTTTTCTCCTGCATGACTTGCAGTTAGTAATAAATTCCATCAGCCAATGCACTAGTGTTCCTGATCTTGACATATATATATGCCATCTTTTTTGAGTTCTAAACTTGTTAATTTCTTTGCAACTAAAGTTAGATGTGTTGCACCAGGCTTACTTTGTGGCTCTTTCGATCCCCAAAAATGGAGAATTCTAGTCATCAACTACTATTAATTAACTGATATTGAGCAAGAGTGAGGATGGTTACTGAACTGTGAGCGAAGACGAGAGTCGAAAGGGTGAAGTAGAAGACGGTGCCCAACTGATTCGTGGGCTCTCCCCTAAACTCAGGATTAATCCGGTGCTCGATGATCCACACTACGATGCCGGTAAAGGCGAAGAAAGCTGCACTGACGATCCACAGGTTCTTGGTAAGCGGCCTCAAGAATATCCAAGCATTCCTCCTCAGGTCAACCCTGCTCGGCACCACCATCGACACGCCAGATGTGGTGAATGGCATCGTGAAGTCGACGTATTGCGACCGGTTGGCCGTGATTGTCACGTCCCCAACGAACGCATCGTAGTTCTGCAACAAAATCAGAACTTTTCTGGTTTAACTTTGACTACAATACTTTCATTTGATTCCTTTTTCTTCTTCTTCTTCGACACTTTTGAGTTGCAAAGCTCAGAAAATTCAATTAAAAGTTCAACATTCAGCACATAGACTATTCAACCTCCAAGAGGGTCCTATGGATCTCTTAATTCTAAGTCAGGTCAACTCTCACATGTCATCAAAATGATGTTAATTCTAATTTGAGATCCAAATTAGTAGAGAAGCAAATTATCTGCTGGAATAAATGATTCTCATCAGACTAGTGTAATAAACCCTTTGAATCTTTGATACTTTATGGATGAACTCTATGACTTTGATCTAGCTAATCCTATCAAATGGTAATTAAAGGGTGTCAACAAACAAAGTAGAAAGGCACAGCTGAGAAAAGTGATCAGCATACATGCATGCATACCTGAAGATAGACCTGATGAACAAGATCGTCGTAAGTCATAGGACTCTTCCCACCAGGAGTCCAAGTGGTCACATACTCATAGAGGATAGCATAAGGCAATTTTTTCACAGCAGCCTCAAATACATCCACCACAAAACCACCCACCACTGTTTTATTGGTGTGCTGGTCGTGGTCCACCTTGAGAAGCGATTGGAACCCGTGCTCGACGGGTCCTGGCACCAAGATCCTTAGCTTCTTCCCTTCAGAAATCTGCACCCATGCTTTTGGCACCGCCGCCGTCTCCCCTGGCCATGTCACCGGCCTAAGTCCCCGCCTTGGGACTGATTTCGATGTCAGTCCTGGTGGTTGTCGCCATAGACCGTGGCTTTCGTTCCAGTATCCGACCGGCACCTCATTCTTGCCGTTGACGTTGATGACTTCGAAGACGGGGCTGCTGAGTTGGCCATTTGTAAGGTTGAATTCGCCGGTTAGGCCGGTAAATGCGGTGTCAAGAATCGAGTTTAGAAGCTTCGGGCCGGTAGTCGAAATGCCTAACGTTGCCAAGTCGGTCGACCCCGTCGTCGGCATCACTGTCGTCGTCGTCGTCGTCAGTCTGGCGCTCTCGATCGCCATGGCGAGAGCCCAGACAGTGTCGTAGGCCCACAAACCGTAGATGCTCAGCTCCGTCATGTCCGCGTCGGGGTCGTCCTCTAGAACTTCTCTACGCCATCTCTTTTGGAATTTCCTCAGCCTATCGGTTCTTGGGACGTAAGGATTCACACCTAGCACACCTTGCATCGGCACGAACACCGTCTCCGGTGATCCCACTGTGCCCATTAGTGACGTCAACCCATTCGTCGTGATCCATGCATACCTGTTGGAGACACAAATATTACATACATGAGCAACGGTACATGTGCCTCGTGAAATCTTGTACTAATTCATAGTTAAATTTGCATACAATTTTCTTCTTTTCGGATACCATTGTTGTGACTTGTGAATATGTAACGAAGCACAACTTACCCCTCCTCCATCATCTCAGCCTCGGCTGCTAGAGCAAAGAGGCGGAGGGCGAGAGGTCGCATCATGTGCACCACGAACACTCTAGTCTGCATGCTCCTTAACTTGTAGAGCTCCGCCCTGATGTAGTCATCATCGGCTTGCGGAGGGAGGACACTCCGGTGAGGGACAAGACCGCCGACCTCTTTGATAGCGTCCATAAGGAAAGGTATGACTCCGGTGCCATACTCGGTGTTTTCGTAGACCGGAACTACTTGCTTCCATCCAAAGTGTCGGACGAGGTCGGCGATGAACCTGGCCTGAGTGCAGTCGCTCACCGCCGTCCGAATGAAGTATGGGGTGTACTTGGGCGAGATGGTTGGACTCGTCGCCGAGAAGGAGAACACCGGCACCTGAGACTTGTCGCCTATGTCGGCCGCGAAGTCGGCCTGTCCGGAGGTCTGCGGGCCTATGATGGCGTGCACTTGCTCGCTCTTTATCAAATCCACAACTGCACTTTGGTGGAAGAGTTAATTTAAAGCTCGCGAATATGGTTGTAGTTAACAAACACCCACAAGAATTTTCATAGTATGTTTATACCATGTCATGTTCCTAATCATGATGTAAAAAGAAAAACTTCTTAGTGATCACACACGCACGTCAACACGGAGCAAGTAGACTTAGTCAACAACAGCCAATGGCCTGATCTTTCATTAGAAAAAGGGGAAAAGAAACAGCCAATGGCCGGAGGGCAATTAGGAGAGCCAGAGGGAGGAGAGAGCGTACCGGCGGAGGCGGAGGAGATGCTATCATTGTCAGAGTCCCTAAACCGGAGGTCAAGTCTCGTGGCGTAGCCCGGATGGAGGGCGTAGAAGTCGGAGACAGCCATCTTGATGGTAGTGTTGCTCGTTTTTCCGAAACTGCAGTTGCGGTTGAGGACCACACCGACGCGGACACGGAGCGGCACCGCCTTGTCGTCTCCGAGTGTCTGGGCGTTTGCCCGAGAGGTAGCGGAGAACGAGAAGAAGAGGAAGAGGAGAAGAGAGAGAATTGGGTTCTTCATAGGAGAGGGAGGGGGAGAGAGAGAGGGAGAGAGAGGAAGCAAAGGTTTTAGCTGTGTTGTTTCAATTTACATACTCCTCCGGTATGTTTGGGAAGGTTGGGAAATTGATGTATGCATGCATTGCTGTTATTATTAACATCATTCTGGAAGTAATTCGACAGGTACTTCCTAAAATGTCATAATCATTTCTGATCAACTTTGTCAAACACGTGGAATGGAGAGGTCGACCAAGTCAGATCAAGGAAGCACACAAGTCAGAGTTTATTTTTGGAAGATGAAAACGACGTAACATCTCTGTGCAATCAATTTCTCTAACGAAGTCAACACGGATTAATTAATGCGGTAGAGAATCGTTTGACCTCTTCAAACAGTGGAAACTCCCTCAAGATCCGTGTAAGTGGCTTTTGAGACGTCAGATGGTGTCAAACTATCAATCACTACATCTGGTCTGTTTTGTTCTCTCGGCTCTCTCTCCCACTCCTTGTGGGGACCTTCTCGTCGGCTTCTCCCCATTCCTAGTGGGGAGAATTCATTTCTCTTCCTCTGAGCTCTTCTACTAGAGAATGTAGCGAGCAATATAGTTCCAACCAAGCGGTCATCTCGTCGGGGAGGATTCGCCACACGTTGACGGTGATGAACAACGGTTATCTTGTCGAGGAGGGTTTCGATAAGACGTTCTACTTCAAGAACCTACAGGTTGTGGATCGGGAGCGTCTGCGCTGAGAAACCGGGAACCGTGGCATCAGCAGCAACAGCAACGCCTCCTCCTCCGATCTCGTCCCCTGTGGGGGATGGGGGAGGAACATCTTGCTCCAGCCATCGGTCAGAGGAACGTCTTGTTCCAGCCACCGGTCTCCGACTGCTGGCCAACTTGGAGGACTGCAGGGGGTGGATCGCCACACATCGACGGAGATGGGCAGCGGTCATCTCGCCGGAGAGGGTTTTGGTAAGGCGTCCTACTTCAGGCACCTGCAGATTGTGGATCGGGAGCGTCTGCGCTGAGAAACTGGGAGCGGCGACATCAGCAGCAATTGCAGCGCCTCCTCCTCCTCCGATCTCGTCCCTTGAGGGGGTTGGGGGAGGAATGTCTCGTTCCAGCCACCAGACAGAGGAACGTCTTGTTCCAGCCACCGGTCTCCGGCTGCTGGCCGACCATCCTGGTTGCTATGTCGTCAAAGGTAATGGAGCAAATTCCATCTCCTCCTTGCCTTCGCAGACCTGGTTACCTCTGTCGACCGAAAAAGAGAAGGCAGGTGCGTGGCAAGGGGAAGCATCTTCCCTCCCCCTCGAGGCTGAACCAGAGCTTCTCTCTGGTTCTTTGCTCTGCCCTGCTTCATCCTTTTACTTCGACGATTTGTCGAATGGTTTGCATCTTATTCGGTGCAAGATGGGTAGATTTCTAATTTTGCATGTTCTAGCTGATTTTGCCCCTCTTCCTTCTCTATTGGGCGTAATAGGCCCTGCTGCTGATTTTGATTCAAGTTATCCTCTAGGTAACCTAGAAAGAAAAAAATAGCAGGATTTTCTGCAATAATTTCAAACCTTCTTATGTTATTATTTCTGATATAATTGGACTAATGGAGCACTGGTTAGATTCTCTTCTACTAGGTTTTGAAAAGGAGGATTTGAGGAGCACATTAGCCTCTATGAAGGCTGCCTGGGTAGAGAACCTATCTGCTTCCTCCGATGCTCGTCCCACCTCTAATAACTCCACTATTCCTATTGCTGCTGCTGCTGCTGAAGCTATGGAGCAGTAGCTTGTCTTTTGTTTTTAAATTTTGAAAACATTATTGTTAACTTTTGGCTGTCTGTATTACTGGCAGGAACATTGCCTAAGTATTTTTGTGATTGTCTGGATCCTTGATTCCCTTGGATTTTATTCCTTGGGATAAAAAATCTAATATTACTTACCATTGCCAAAAAAAAAAACATCTAGTCTGTTTTTTTTTATTTATGAAATCGATAAATATCATTTATTAATAGTCACTTAGTCATAAAAATTATAATTAAGTGATAAAAGTTTACAAAATTAAATTTAAAGAGCAGATAAGTTCCTAAACGACCAAATAGATGTCCAAAAATATTACAGGTCAACTAGTATTTTCAAATTACAAAAGTCTTCCAATAATTACTAATTTCCATTTTCAAACTGGAAAAGATCATAAGTTGGGTCATCATTAGTTGCGACAGTACTAGATCCAGGTGCAAGAAACCCAATGAAGGAGGCAATGGACTAGACCATAAGGTTAGCTTTCTCTTGGTTCTAAACTTGTTGCATATTTTATCCAAATCATGAGAGAATTCCAAGCAGTTGTGACTTGATAGGACGGTTACTTCCCAAAACTTAATTAGAAATATAGTATCAAATAAAATAACATTAGAGGATCTCAATTTATTTCGAAAGACTATTATTTCATTCTAACCAGATGATCCATAAAATAGCCGAAACGAAAAGCTTCCATACTACAATACTAATAGAAAATTTTACATTTATTTTTTGAGAGAAAATTTCCTTCAAACTACAAGCCTAAATATCTGAGATATTAAAAAGGAAGAATCTCCAGATGATTGTTGCTACTGGACAGGTTAAGAAAATATGTGAAGTGCTTTTACAGCTATAGAAGCAAGATGAACAAGTGGTAGATCTTTGCCATTCTTTTTTGAAAAGATTTTTCTTAGATAAAATTTTATCGTAAATAGCCAACTAAAGAAAGAGCTTAACTTATAATGGAATCTTACTATTCTAAATACTATTATTGAAGGGACATCTCAATCCACCATCATTTAAAGAATCATAACAGCTTTTAATCGAAAATGAATTGATAGTAGTTGGAGTCCAAATAATTTTATCAGATTCATCATTAAGCTGTAAACTGCTAACAATTTTAGAGAATTTGTCCAATTGATGCTGCAAAATATTAAAGTCAAGGTTATTGTCCCTAGTTTATTTAAATAAGCCCAAAAAGTCATTACTAAATGTCATGCCCCTAAATTTTCCACAATAATTTAAAACAAATTAAATTACGAGAAAATTAAAGTCAAACAGTAAATACCTAACTACCAGAAACCTGTGTATGTCGCTAGAAGACTCCAGACTATATGCACTACGCTAAACATTTGCATGGCTGCACCTGCAAACCAAAACACGAGAAAAAACGTATGAGTGACAAAAGGCACTCAGTATGCACCCCACGAAAACCTCGGGAAAACAAAACTATAATCAAGTTTCTTTTTTAAATTCATTTCTCAAAACCTCATAAACTAAGCCCACACCAGTCAAAACCACAACCTAAGCGCTACTAGCCCAAAGCCACAAGCAAAAGCCCTCAATGGCTAAAACCACACATAGTGAGTCGGGAAGCCCGGCCCCAGGCAACCTAACTTTGGCTACACGCAGTCCACCGAGGAGCGACCAAGGCATTCTGCACTACCACGGTAAAGCCACCTTGTGCAAGAGCGATCACCGTCCCGCGATTTTTCCACTTGGAGAACCCTTACAAAGCCAACCCCTCCCTAGGAAGATTGTCCTGTCTCTCAGGACACTACCAGCTACGGGGCACGTGTCCCACCCGCACTGGCCACCACAGGGTCCGCCTCGTCACGGCGTCCTCCACACAAGGTGCTCAGGAGAGAGTATCATACCTCCACACCTGACGACACTCGAGCTCAGTGCTCACAACAACAGCAGGAGTATCATACCTCCACGTCATGCCACAAGACACCTCAACCCGCGGACCACAACCCTAGCCTTGAGACGACAGTCAAGGAGTCTCACACCTCCAAGACCCGACGCCCCTCAGCCTCAAGTATCTCGGCGCCCGACCTCAACCAGGGAGTCGTGCCTGATCACCCGAGAATGTTGTCACATTCCCTAGCCCTGACGACACGGTCCCACACTATCTCGGCCCGTACACAGAAAACCAGGAAAACATTTTCCAAAACAGGCCAACTATTTCTTTGAAATCCATTTCCAAAATCATTTTCATATCTTTGAAAATTCTTCCAAAACCTTAGCAAAGCGACGCGTCAAGTGTCCCACGGGACTACCATTGATGGCCTACAATCCCATCTTATGGGAACAAAACACAGCAATCCAGAAAGTCCTCGGAAAATACATTTTATAAACATAATTGGGCCCTGATTCGGTATGCCGGAAATCAAGTTCGGTATACTGAAATCCATTGATTCGGCATGCCGTTCTGGCTCTGGTATGCCGAAATCCACTAAATCGGTCGACTAGGGTGATTCGGTAGGCCGAATCGATCGGAGGACCAAACTGACAGAAAAACGGTATACCGAAAAAAATCGGTATACCGAAATTCACTGATTTGGTATGCCGTTTTCACTTCGATATGTCGAATTCTGCGATCCTAGAAAACAGTCCAAAACCCTACAGTCCGAAATCGCTCCAATTGAGACCTTCGATCGGACTCCCTAAACAAACACCAAAATTCTTACATAAAACATAAGATGTAAACATAAGAGTTTAGAAGGAGCTTTAAAGTAAATTTGCAAATTCTTTTTCTAAAATGAGCCCATATACTAAATCATAGCGAAGACCTTAAACGGGAAGGGAACTCTACATAATTACATGCGAGTGGGTTGAGAATAAAAAAATAAAGGAAAATTGTGAGAAAAATTCCAAGCTTGACAAATTCCAGTGAAAGCTAACCTTTGAGAAAAATTGTGGAATCCCTCCCGTGAACTGATTCATTCTAGCACCAAATGGGAAAGCGATCTCAAGCTTGACAAATTCCAAGGTAGAGAACCATTCAAATAGTTGAAGCCCAGATCTAACAAGTATAATTTGCTGCAAAGTGAGAACTCAGGAGGCAATTGACCAACCAAATTATTGTAAGTCATATTCAATACCTGCTGGTTAACCACCAACTTGCTGATTTCTAGAGGAACCAGTCCTGTAAGCTTATTCCTCGACCAGTTTATGGAAGTGAGATTAACACAATTCCCCAAGCTTGGAGGGATAATGCCACTTATATTATTGTCACTCAAGTCCATATACAACAAGGAAGAATGCTTACCAAAATCTGGAAGAGGCCCACCGAGGTCATTGTGACTCAGTATCAGCCTTCGCATACATTTGCCAACACCCACAGGTACACCACCTTGAATTAGATTCCCACTCAAGTTCAAAACAGTTAGCTGCTGACCATAACAAATTCCCTTTGGAGTTCTGCCAGTGAATCTATTGTTGGTGAAGTTGGCTTGCACTAAGTTGCTGCAGATACCAAGGCCTTCAGGTATCTCTCCCGAAACTTAAAATATTCTTCAAGCTCCTGAGCTCTTCACCTTTACAGGGAGGACCCCACAAAGATTGTTGTTATAAAGGAGAACGGTTTCAAGTGATGAAATTCCCGAAATGTCCAAAGGCACCTCACCACTAAGTTGGTTGCTAAACAATGACAATATACGAAGGTTACTCATCATACCTAGCTCACTTGGAATCTCCCCTTCAAGCCAGTTGTCATGTAGCTGCAACCACTCAATGACCTGCAATTACCAAGTTCAGCTGGGATCACACCAGAAAGATTGTTCTCATTGAGGAGGAGAGGAGGAGAGACAAGAGCTTCGTCAAGTAACCAATGGAAGACAGTATCGGGCCCAACAAACTGTTGTTCACAGCAGCCAAATCGACCAGGCTGCTATAATTCCCCAATCCAAGTGGAATCTCGCCCTCGAAGTGGTTGTGTGATAAAACCAATTGTCTCAACCATAGAATCAAACGTCGGTTTCGTGTCGAACTTCGGTCCGACAAAAATAGGAAACGTGTCAGACATCGATGGAAATGTCGGTAGAAACGCAGTAAATTTACAGAAGTCCATGGAAATGGTAAAAAAACTTCGAATTTTAATTTAAAACTCTTGGATAAGCTAAAATAAGTAATAATCTACATCTTAGACTACTTAGATCAGCTTCCTCAATATGTATCACATGAAAATACAGTAGATAAACCTAATAGAAATATCCTGAAGTATAAATAATACATAAAAATACTTAATAAATGTTAAAAAACAAAAAGACTTAAAAATGTTACCTTATATATGCTTAATACCATGAAGAATGCCTTGATTAATCAAAATATTCTTCCTATACATCAGCCATATTGTGTTCTCGATGAATTTATTGTCAAATTTAAGACTCTCTCTAGAACACATAGTTGTTTTAAGACATATGATTATAATATGTATGATATTCATTGATGAAGTAGTGGTATTGTAATATTAAAAGTTGTATTAAGAATCCCATTAGTGGATATTGAAGAATTATATATACTGGTTGAGGCTGTTGAGAGATATAAGAATGACTTGGAGGGCGTTCAGGTGGTTGCTCTTCATATTGTGTTGAAGGAGGTGCATAATGAAATAATGAATCCATATCCAATCCAGTTTGTTCGCTTGGAGCATAAAAAGATGTAGTTCTTATCCAATCGCTTTGAGTACTATAGTTTGTTTGTCCAACAGAACCACCTCCATAAGAACTATAATCATAAAGATCTCTAGGATCATGAATACTCAAAGAGTCAAGTGAGTCTAATAAAGATCCTCTTGTATGATTACTATAAGAATCTTCATCTAGTTGTTGATCACAACGACCTCGTCGTCGATAATGAATTTCTGGTAGACCTCCATGATCCTTATCTTATGTAGCATATGTGAAGGCATCCTCCCTTGTAAATGGGCTAAGTGGTTTTTGTATCTCTCTCTGTTTTTGTGGCTCTTCTGTTGTAGGTAGGGTTACATCTCTAATGCCACCATCATCGTTGTCCGGTGGTTGTGTGTCATTATTATCATGTGTGCTACTGTCATCCCTTAAGTCTGGAGTATATCCACAAGAACGTCCTGATGAGCTTATGTATTCCTCTACATCAATAACCCTTTCATTAGTAATTCTAGAAGATGGTCTACCTTCTTCATCATCTAGAATTGGTTCTCTATTTTCTTGCAACCATTGAAGTATGAGATCATCTTCTTCGTCCTTGTTATAAATATATGCAAGATCTATTGGGTCCATGTAATCTTTTTCTTCTCTTTCTTTAATATGTTTTATTCTCAGCCGCATGTTATAATGCACAAATACCAAGTCATTCAACCTTACAGTGTTTAATCTGTTTCTTCTCTTTGTATGAATAAGATTGAATGTACTCTAATTTCGTTCACAACCAGATGCTGCTACCGTTTGAGATAAAACCTTTACAACAATATTCCTCAAATTTGGAACATCTATTTCATTTAACATCCACCATTCACCTGAAATATGATATTTATTTATTAATTATATTATGAAATAATATTATGAAATAAAAGAAATGTATTAAAAATATTACTTGGAGTCATTGTGTCACAAGAACGTATCGTATGAGGCTCTCCAAATGACATAAGTTCATCTCGAAAGTACTTCATTTCATTGAGAGCTTGTACTTGGACATTGACATTAGGCTCTAATTTTTTGATCACATCTTTAATAGATGCTAATAAATCAGTACGACTGTCAAGTTGATGACTGTACTGGAACTGTGGATTCAAATAATATGCTACATTAACAAAAAAAACTTATCTAGCAAATAATTTTGTAATAAATAAAATATAATGATGAAAATTATGAATGTTTATGTTAAAATGCTTACCAACTTCGTGTAGAGGATAAAGAAGCATGTTAGACCATCTGTCATCTACAATTTTGAAATATGTCTTATATGATGTGTATGCTGCATCAGCTACAGCATCCTTTATCAATCTCATTGCCTCATATAAGAAACCCATGTTAGGCTTCTTATTACCATCCACCAATCGAAAGACCTTTGAAACTAGTGCCATAATATGTACAACCTTTCGACAATTCTCCCAAAAATGTACATTATTTATAATTGAATTTACTCTCCTACCAATTGGACTTTCAGTCTTGTGGTATTTGTACCACTATAACGAATTGAACATATACTTCAGTCCATTTCTTCGATCAATCATACTTTGGAGAGCAATATAATTTATTGCAAATATAGTGACTCCTAGACGAATCAAATCACCATCACAACACTCAGGTGACCTCATTAAAGCTAGTAAAAAAGAGTGGTTGTAAATGAAATTTGTTACAACCTTTGTATCTCTCACTGTCTTTTCCACCAACTTCGTCTTCCCAAAGTCCTTAAGTATTAAATCAATACAATAAGCTGCACATGGTGTCTAATATATGTCATACTTTCTCATAATTCTGGAGCCAACCTTTTTAAAGTTACTTCCATTATCAGTCACAATCTGCACCACATTTACTACTCCCACTTGTTTAATGATTTCTTCCATTTGCTTGTATATGTACTTATAATCTCTGACAATATCAGAAGCATCAATGGACTTTAAGAAAACTGTACGACCATCATAATAAACCATGAAGTTGATGATCTGTTTCCTTGTAGTACTTGTTTAAGTCATTAATGTAAGTTTCTAATTCTTCCTTCTCTGCTTTAAGATACTTGTTCATGATCTTATACTCAGTTGGTGTCTTTACTCCTGCACTTTCTTTTGTTGCAACATCAAGCATATGTTGCAGATAAGGCCCATTTACTGTTTTTGCAGGGATAGCATTGAAGAACATATATTTTGTTACAGCTCGACTAACTTTCTCCCTAACATTTTCAAACATGCTTTTTATTGTTTTCTGCTTTGAGGCTTTTTTCTAACTGTAGTTGCATTTGGATTGTCGTATCTTTGACTATATGTCTGAACATTCTAGCAATGCCTTTATCTTTATCCTTTTGTGTCATACCACTGCCACTGCCACTGCCACTTCTCTTGTAAGCTCGGGTACTACCCGTTCTATGAAATCTTTTAATTTGCTATTTATGTCGTTCTTCATTTCTAGACTCTATTACTGATCTTCTATACATTTCTCTTTCTACTAAAGTGTTACAGTTTACAAGATAAATCATATCATCATCTGAATTCGATATGGGAATAGCACCAGAAGTATCTTCATTGAAGAGAATCTTATTGAATCTTTCTTCTTTTCTTTTTTTGTTACTTTTCTTTGTTTTAGTGTCCTTTAATAGTCATCTCATTTGAGCAGAAACTACAGATGGACACGATTTACACTTAGCTACATTACTATATCCACCAGCAAGGTGTTGTTTTAATCTTGTTATTCCTCCACTCTTCATTTGCTTATCACAATATTTACATTGTATTTTTTGTCTATCATTGTCAATAGGATATCCATGCAATCAACCTAGATCCTCTAATTTAGCTGTCCTAACATCACTACGACCTCCACTACTTTCAGATCCTGACGAATTTGACATTATAAAGGCTGAAAACGATCCGACATTGTCATTAATTTAATGAAAAAATGTATTCAAATATTTTCTGATTTTCTACATATTTTAGTGATTTTTACAATCGTTCTTGATTTTGTTTTCCAATTTTTCCTAATTTTTAAATTAATTATGAAATATTCTGATTTTTTTTAAAAATCATAAAGAATTACTAATTTATATAATTATATATCAAGTTATTAATAACAAGATTTAAAATAACAAAGAAATAACATTACAAAAGAACTCTGATAAAATATCAAGTTATTACTGATTTTATAAAATTGAAATAAACAAAAGAAATAACATTACAAAAGATTTAAAATATCAAGTTATTACTGATTTTATAAAATTGAAATAAACATTATTTTTTAAGCTTGAGGAGTAACTACTGAAAAGTTACAAAAGAAAATTTAAAATAACAAACACAACTCTGCATATAATCACATGAGTTATAACTTATAAAATAATAAACAAAATTTTACACATGAATTATTAATAACATAACATTTTTATAACATAACATAAGTTAATAACTATTATTAATAACATGAATTATAAAATAACTTAATAACATAACTTAATAACTTATAACTATTATTAGTTATTAACATCAAGATTTAAAATAACAAAGAAATAACATTACAAAAGAACTCAGATAAAATATCAAATTATTACTGATTTTATA
>JAMKQA010018894.1:0-7500 GCA_024699735.1 Posidonia australis
AGAATTTTATATAATTTCAAAGTAGGTTACAATATTCCACTGTTGTTTCAAAGCTTTGAAAGAACTGCAAAATATAGAAAAGCTACTCTTCGTCTGAATCTTCCTCGTCAGATGCCGCCTTTTGGAAATATTCGGCCAAGAGACGAGCGCCTCGTCGGGTGACTCGACGCGACCATTGAGCAGCTACTGTAGCCTGGGAACGGGGAGCAGAATCACGGACCCTCTAGGTAACCTCGGTATCTAAGCGGTCCTCCTCAGATGCCTCCATGGCGAAATCCTCGCTACTGGCTACATTCACCTCCTGAGTTGGGAAGTCTTGCTGCAATATCAAAGTTTTTTTGTTTAGCCGACAGAATTATAAGGGAAAGTAACAAAAACAGAAAGAAAGACATACTCGGATGATGTTACGCCAGCGCAGTTCCTGCAAAGTAACAGATATGTCAGGCGTGCTTTGAGCTTAAAATGATAATTTGCAAAGTAAAAGTCTTACCCTCTTCAGGCGGATATTGGCATAAAAGGTGCCGAAATCTTCTTCAAAGCCCTGTGGATTGTGACAAATGTCAGACTTATATAATTCACATATCAGCAATATTAAGCAGGAGTGGTAATCATGTACCTTGGCCCAGTCGGAGGCATACCACATCCTGCACTGGCTATCCCGCACTGCCTCCTCAAATAGGTACGGTTTCCCCACCCGCTTGTACCAAGCTAGATAGTCTGTGTAGTTAACTTCCCGAAGGACGTGTCTATCCTAGGAAGCTATGGCTACTGCATGTCGGCTTCTAGCAACTGAACGGGTCGTAGTCAGGCGATCCATATTAGGAGGAGGAGGGGCAGGAATGCAGAACTCGTTCAGAAATTGATGCCGCACGCGCCTCGAAAGGAAATAGGATGACTTCTTCATGCAATAAAACTTCACCTGCTTGTCCCTAAGAACGCGGCCAGAGTTCAGGGGAGCCCAGTCAAGGCAATCATATTTGGAGAACGGGTGCAGATGAACCTGTTATAAAGCAAGAGAAATATATAAGCAATCTAAACAAGCATTAGAGGATACAACATAAAAAGGAAGGGAAACTTACATCCTCGAGTTCTACCAGGTTCAGCAGATACCGGTATGACTCGTTACTATAGACCCCAGCAACAACCCGATGGTCAGGCTCGACCCACTAGCGGGGAAGGGACAGAAGCTCGTCCCGAAGGCGGCCGAAACTATGCCCTCTAGTGATATGCTCCATGATCCAATACTGGAAATGGCAGGCAGAAGTCAGTTTATCAAATATTAAGCATAAAGGAATTTTGTTTTGCAAAAGTAATGAAAGCAAATACTTACAGTCAGCAGAGGGTATAGCTCCACATAAGAGCAGCGCCCAAGCTTAACCACAATGTCAAGCCCGCAGATCAGCTAAGTATAACTAGCACCGGCCCACCGGCCCACTCATAATGGTCTAGATGTTCCAAATTGGTTAAATACGCTATCCAATCAGCATGAATGCAGTAAGCAGACGAATCACAGAACATCATGGTCAGAAGATCCAGCAGGAAATGCCTCAGAACGAAGCTGCCTCCTCGCTGTCAGGCTCGAGGTTGGGCCAGAACTGGTCCCACTCTCTCAGCCACCCCACAGTGATCATGTACTTCCCCTGAGGTGGTTTTGGAGGAACGCGGCCCAAGTGCGCAGGAGCAAGGTGCAAACCATGAGTGGTCTCACCTATAATTGGCTCGTCACCGAAGGGAAGACCCATCAACAGAGCCCACTGATCAGGCAGGACGGTCAGCTCTCCGAATGGAAAATGGAAAGTGTGCATCTCAAACCTCCACCTTTCCACCAAAGCCCTGAAGAAGTTTTAATGCCGTGTATAATGGGTATGCGAAGCGAACCTCCAAATGGGGAGCGGTGTAGGAGGAAGTCTTGCAGAAAATCCGGCAGAAGGTGGAAATGGTCAAGCATCGAGCCCTAGTGGCACTGCATGATCTGGTTTGCATCCCCCTCCTGAAATGTCAAGAACAGAATTAGTGCCAAGTCGAGAGCAGTTAAAGCTTGTTAAGGCAGGAAATTACCTCAAAATTTGGACCCTCACAGATGTGATGGTCACTTAGCAGTCACCCCTCAAAATTGCCGGACTCCTGGAAATGCATTGGTCAGACAAAGCACCAGGTGTATATACATTTTCTTCCAGTTTTGGGTTTACCTCAATGGAGACAGCAGGAGTCGATCTACTAGAGGCCTGTGACCTCGAGGAGCTACCTCGCCGCTTGGGACGAGAACTAGAAGGCATGTCTTGAGAAGGCTGTGGGGTTCCCTCCTCGGGAGCTAGATCATCCTACAAAAGTGCAAATATTACATGAAGCAAGACAATAACATATGGAATCCAAGCAAAGTTAGGCATGGTCGTATAGACAAAGAAACAGGCAAAATAGAAGGGGCATGGCATTTTAATAAAGTACTATGGCATATGGCGGCAAAAATGCAAGTGTAAACAGGCATACAGTTACAGCTCAATGTTACTTGGAAATATGCAAATAATGTGGCAATATTTTCTTGTTTAAAATATGCAGAAATGAAACACTCTGGATAAGCTATCAAGCATGGTTCAACAATTAATTTAAAGTGGATTGTGAATGAATTCAGAAGACGGCATAAAAGAGCAGCATGGCATTTAATCAAAACGCGTATACCATAAATGGCAGCATGGTAGTATGGCATTACCCAAACCACCACCTTCCTCACAGCACCACCATAACCAACCCATTGCCCACCTGCCACCAAAAACCACAGCCACCACCACCTTCTTCACAGTCTCCCATCACCGCCACACAACCATTTGGCCACCACCGTCAGCCATCCCCTCTACCACCTAAAACCGAAACGCCGAAACCCACCTCCCACTCCACGGCCAGCCCATAAACCCACCACCGCGCAGCTACACCAGTCGAAACAAACCCGCGGCCAGCCCACCATCACCTATTGGCCATTTCTCCCCACAGCCCGCGCTTTCCACCAACATTTCCACATCGCCGAGCCCGAGCCGCCAACCACCGGAGCCGCCCCTTTGCCCACTGGAGCCCATCCAGCCGTCGACAAGGCAGAAAATGAGAGAGGAGGGACAAGCACGTGCAAACACAAGAGGGGAACTCGAGATTACCTCCGTCGGCGAGCCTCTGTCCAGCCAATCCTGGAGGGTTCGGTCCATGCCACCGCCGTCCATAACGCCGCCGATCAGCCTCCGCTGCACCTCGCCACACCTCCCCGACGCGCCGGATCCCCGCACCAGCCAAAAGCACCTCGTCAGCGCACCACCTGCGCCCCACTACCGTGAAGAGAAACGGAGACGAATGAGAGGGGTGGAGAGAATAGGAGAGGAGATGAAGGGGGAGAGGAGATGGGTTTCGTGTGGGGAGAAGAAGAAAAGAAATAGGGGAAGAAGAAGAGGCACGCCTTTTGAGAAGAGGCACGCCTTTTGAGAAGAGGTAAAAAAAAAAAAAAATGCATATAAGTGTTGCTTTGGAGGAATGAAATCAAGCAAAAATAAATACAACCTTGGGAAAAGCCAGGCAGCACAAGCACTATGGCACTCTCAGCAAGCAGGAAGAGAAGTGGAGAATGTTCTTTGACAGTTATGGCAGTTGTTCAGTGGGACCCGCTTATAAATAATTTAAGGTTCAAAAAGCAAGTGGCCGTGAAAATTACGTTTCAGCCCCTACCACCTCACAGCTTACGCTCCAATAGCAGAGTATACAATATCAAATACGTGGCCCGCAAGATACACCAGATGGGGTAATTTGTAGAAAACCCCCTCCTTTTTGCAAATGTGTAGATTAGTCCACGAAGATGTGGGAAGTTTTGTTTGAAGCAGACATTTGTTGATATACAGCAGAATCTCGAATGTCACAGCACGGCGGCAATACAGCAATCAGAAGGTTGTCATGGTTGGGCAATTTGCAATAAAGCCCCCGAGTTTTGGGAAATTGCAAATAAGCCTTCACCTTTTTTGCAAACAATGTTAAAAATTCCAGCAAAGAAGAGATTGTACATGCATCTCAGCAAGAGTGCCAGTTTCTGCACTACAGCATCAGCAGCCAGCATATTCATAGTTCTGCCCTTCAAGGTATCTTAGCCTTTTTCCTTCCGAAGGGACAATCCATGGGTCAACGTTTTGGTTTTTAGGTTCTCCTTCCAAGCCAAGGAGACCCTTTTACCTCTCTTGGATTTTCGCGGGCGCGAAATCCAGTTTCTTGACTTTGGCCAGACGGTCAAGGTCGTTTGCCCTTTTGGATTTTCACAGGCAAGAAATCCAACTTGCTGATCTTGACCGGGTAGTCAAGGTCATGTGCCTCTCTTGGATTTTCGCGGGCGCGAAATCCAGTTTCTTGACTTTGACCGGGCAGTCAACTTTGTTTGCCCTTTTGGATTTTTGTGGGTGCGGAATCCAGTTTGTTGACTTTGACAAGGCGGTCAATGTCGTTTGCCCCTCTTGGATTTTCGCGGGCGCGACATCCAGCTTGCTGATCTTTGACCGGGCGGTCAATGTCTTGTGCCCCTTTTGGATTTTCGTGGGCGCAAAATCTAGTTTGCTGATCTTTAACCGGGCGGTCAAGGTCCTTTGCCCCTTTTGGATTTTCTTAGGGGCGAAATCCAGCTTGCTGGCTTTGACCGAGCAGTCAAATGACTTTTGCCTCTCCTGGACTTTCGCGGGCGTGGAATCCAACTGGTTGACTTTTACCGGGCGGTCAAAGTCCTTGGTTTCTCTCGGATTTCCTTGGGCAGGAAATCCTGTGGCTTGACCTTTTGACTAGATGGTCAAGGTCCTAGCCCCTGATTTCCTTGGGCAGGAAATCCTGTGGCTTGACCTTTTGACTAGATGGTCAAGGTCCTAGCCCCTCTCTCGGATTTCCTTGGCTAGGAAATCCTATGGCTTGACCTTTTGATCGGGTGGTCAAGGTCCTAGCCCTTCTCTCGGATTTCCTCGGGCAGGAAATCCAGTGACCTGACCTCTTGACCGGGCGGTCGAGGTCCTTATCCTTTTTCTTCTGGGTTTTCGCAGGCGCAAAATCCAATTTTTGACCCTCTGACCGGGCGATCAAGGTCCTTTTCTCTTTCGAGTTTTCGCGGGCGCGAAATCTCTTTGTTTGCCCTTGGTCCGTGCGGACAGGGCCTTTTCTCTTGACAAATGGTATGTTTGTCATGCCCCTTTTCCTTGGGCTGGTATCCCCAACTACTCGGTTGACAACCGTCATGCTGTCAGGTGGTCGGGTTGACAAGACTTGATTTACTTGTCATATCCCGTCTCTTAGGTTGATAACCTCAATAATCCGACTGATGAGTCTGACAACTTATCATTTTCCTACCACTGATTCCAATCAGTGCGCAGGATTTCTTTGTTTTTGCCATATTTCTTTCAGCATTAGCATCAGCATCGCATCATCTTGTAAGCACCCACTCTAGTGTTTTATGTTAGCATCTGCTTGGCGTCGGCTTTCAAGATTGGCTTTTGCATTGGCATCTCGCATTGGCATCACATCCCCAGCATTTAGATCAGTTGTTGCACGCATTTGGCATTCGCATTTGCATTTGGCAATAAGTCATGATTTTCGGTGCATCCGCCGAATAAGTGACTTACTGCCTACAACAAACACTATCGTTCTGTAACCTCAAAATAGGGGTATCTTGTCAATCCTGAGCATCGGTCTTGGTTCCCTTCGTCCCTCGACCTCGCTCAGGGAGGGGCATCAGTCTTGATTTTTCTGTGTTTTCATGAGGTTTCTGTGATGAATTTACTTGTCCTCCTTGCAAGATGCTCTCCATGCAAATCTACACTTTTGTTTGTAAGCATGTTTACTTTGTTTCTAACATAAAAATCTGCACTATGTTGTCTATATGAGCTATCTTTTTCTTGCTATTTCTTTGCACGTAGATCCATGCCAAGCATCTAAATATTGTGTTATGCAGTAGAGATATTCTTGGTATGATCATCACTTACATATGTTTTGTTGGGTCTACTTGTTTCATGTTTGTTTTTTTACATTTTGCATGCGTTTCTGCCATGAACCCATTAAATCATTTTATTTTTTAATCAAATGATAGTAAGATGGCTTTGATCATACGCATCCTATCCTGCTTTTAGCTTTTAACATCTACATGAATCAACCTGCATTAGTATAAATCACCCATCTCTATTCTGGGTCAGATTCTGGATCAGATTGCAGTCTGATCCAGATTTTCTAGGGAGCACCAATCTGGAGCACCTAGGTGGCGCACCAGAGTGGCGCACCAACCCAAAGCACCACTCTAGAGCCCCATTCAGGAGCACCAGACTGGTCAGAGAGCAAACATTCACTTTTGCATACCTGTTTGAATGGTTTTCTGAATGACTTTGAGCCTGATTCTTTTACTGCTTGTTCTTTGATATTTCATGGTTTTGCATGCATGTTTCCAGTTTAAAGCAAGATTGTTTTCTAGTTGTTTTCTCCCTTTGGATATTCAGTCCTTGGTCAGAATCTGGTAGGCTGGTTGCACTTTACTCCTACATGGAGAGCCTTGTGCATTAGCCTATGATTCAGTGACATGGCTGAGTCTTGCTTCTTTCATTTTAGCATAAATAGGTGGGGTCTTGTGTGAGGCTACCAGCCCTTGAGCACTAGGTCCACAAGACATTGCACTTGCATTTCTTTCACTTTTAAAGCATATTTTCCAAGTTTTGTGAAGGATTTTACATTGCATACTTTCCAGAATGCATTCTCATGTGATTTGGCACTGCATGGATGTCTGTTTTCCTTCAGCACATCTTTCGGGCCCATAGAGGAGCACCTAGGTGGCGCACCAGACTGGAGCACCAGTCTGGTGCACCAAACAGGCACACTGGCCTGTTTTTAAAGTAGCATATAGCCACTTTTGCATGGTTTTCTGACATGATTTTTGTTTCGATTCGCCTCTGATTTTTTTGGTTTTCCTCCTTGACATACCAGGGAGGCATGACTTTGTTTTTTAACCATTTTATGCATGTTAGATTGCATTTGACATATAGCAAAGCATGGATGAAAGATCACTCGGAATTGATATATCTTTGATTTTATTCATGCAATGACCTTGCATCGACACTTGACCCGACATACGAGTGATACTTCTGAGCATTAGGACACACTCCTGCACATCATGCACTCGTATGTTAGACACCACACACATTAGCATGGCATGGCATACCACCCTCGGGCATACAGCAAAGGCTGAAAAGCCGACATTTCATAAGCAAATGAGAAACCAATAGAAGACTGATTTATCGGGCGCGCGAGGGTGCCTAATACCTTCCTCGTGCGTAACAGGGATCCTTACCCCTTTTCTGGTTTACGACCTGCTTTTCCATTACATGATTTGCATGTTTTTATATGATTTTCCTCATCTTCCATTTTAATAGACTAGGTGGCAACTCCTGCATTTGCATATTTATTTTTATTGTTTTTGCCTTGACTTTGCCGACCCTCGTGAATTTTGGCCTTTCGCACCCA
>JAMKQA010018894.1:10000-24588 GCA_024699735.1 Posidonia australis
ATACTATTAGATACTAATTCAGATACTAATATAGACATCCTAATAGCACTTGAACTTTATGCAATTTAATATAAGGATAAAAAAATTTAAATTTATTATTATTATTAATATTATTCTCTCTCTTTTTTTTAACAGGATAAAATTATATATTTTAAACTTACGAAGACTATTTAAATTTATATCGTTTAATATGAAAAGAAACAATATTAAGAAAATAGAAATTTATATTAACAGAATCTTTATATACGGAACAAAGAACAAGATCAGACTTATAAGACTTTGCTGCTCAAACTCTACACACACTCAGATTTTACACATTCGAATATTACAAGGACTCTCTACTTCTTTACTGAACTACTCAAGCTGATGACTGCTGATGCCTCATTCTCTTGCATATCTCCTCTTTATATAGGGAATGTAGTGCCTGCCTCAACCTCAGGGTTTTCTTAGTGTGCCATCTTTTTTCTTCCTTCTCATGAGTGCACCATGTGTTTTTCTTTAACTTTCCATTAGTGTGTGCAACTTTTGCTTAAGTGCTTTGCCTTTATGAGTGCGCTTGTTTGTCTTCTTCATATACTCTTCTTTCAAGTGCCTTCACATGTGCCATTTTATGGTTTAACTTTTCGAGTGCGCCATTACGTCATTCTTTTAACTTTGCCACTACGCCATGCCTTAGCTTTTGTTTTTTTGAGTGTGCCACTATCTTTTGCTTTCTTGGTGTGACATATGGTCATGTGAATGTCTTTAAGTGCTTTTTTATAAGTATACTAAATTAAGTGCCTTTACTTTTACATGATGCATTTTCTTCTTGCCTTTTGTTTTTGAATGCACCATCGTCTCTTTTGAATTTGGCAGGACACGATGTCATTTGTTAACAAGGGTTATGTGTCCATGTTATGTAGGGTCTCGTCATCAAATGAGAAATCTTCAATTCCATAACAGTCATCTTCATTCATGAGCAGACTAGTGAGATAAGAGATAGAAGATGACGTTGAGTCATGTTCTGTCTTGGCCGGAGACATGATTTTGTAAAGTTCTTCAAGCACCATCAGTTTTAATTGTGGTATTGTTGCTTGTGGATGGCTCACCTGGAACTTCTTGGTTAATTACTGGTTTAATTGGGCAAATCTTTGTGATTGAGAGATCATAATTTGGGATTGATTTACCACCTTTGGGATGGTCCTTTTTGAGAGATATCAAATTTTTCCCATCATTTTATCGATATACATCGGTTAAGATAAAGTTTAGGAAAAGGTTGGGTGATTTTACTCCATTCCCATCTCATAATTCATGGAATTCCGAATTTTTCAAATAATTATAAAAGGTCAGCTTCATTTTGAATTGACTTGCTAATTTGTTCGGGCAGGATTTCTTTAATTGGCCCATATTTTTCCCAAAAAGTCAGAAGAAACCAATTTGGTTTTTCATATTGGTTAATAAATCGGATAAATCAGGAATGCCTCATCTAGTTATTTTGGATAAAAAGGGCCTTTTCCCATACATCCTGATAATCCCAGTAATTATAACATTTTGGATCTGAAAAATTTAGGTTATAAATTTTTTTAAAATGATTTGGGTCTTGTGTATGACACTAGTCTTCTAACGAAATGACTTTTTTGATCATGATTTTAGAGAAGGCATGTTCTTCTCTGTTTTTGGATCCTCTGAAATTGTGTTGAATTTTAACACTTCCTGTTTCGAGGAGTATTTTCTCATAATATTTGTAGGTCTTTTCTTGCATTGAAGGGATATGATAATATCCTTTTGGTAAGTACTTTGTTGCCAATATGCTGGCTTCAATACTTAGATGATTGGTTTGTAGGATAACAATATGATCCACATATTTTTCAATATATGGGTTTTTAACTATGTTTTCAATTGACATGGTGTGGGACTAGTGGTGTGTGGTGTGGTGGGGTTCACTACTACACCAAGAACCACATCAGCTTGTGTCTGGTGTGGGGGCCCAAGAATCAAAGCAGCCAATACAAGTCTTCTATCCAATAACTTATTAGACATGGATCTCACTCTTTATCAGTTCATCGTTTTCCTCCAAACATCATCTTATCCACACACTTTTCTTCTCTCAAGGCATGGGTGGTATTTGAATTTATTGGTGGAAGTTTGTGTGTGGCTCAAAAAAATGCAGAATTGTAGCAACTTTTCTGTGACAATTTCGTGTATGGCGGTGTCCGTGAAGGTGAGGATAAATGCCAAGAAAGTATATTGCATTTTGACAAAGTGTTGTTGCACAGCTTTGTACTCACATGGTTGACAGATCTTTGTTTGGGTTGCAGTGGTGACTGTCAAACTGCATCAATCTGGCAATCATCATGTTTGTGGTGGATAGGAGGAGACCACTGAAATGATGCTTGGGGTGTCACTTTTGACTCACACCAATTATCTCTCTGCAGCAGCAACTACTGCTAGTAGCAATCCTCAAGAAAGCTTGGAGAATGTCAGGGTGCAGGAATGCTCCAGTCTGTTGCATCAGTGCAGGGGTATAGAACAATTCAAGCAGGTCCATGCCCAGTTCACAAAGCTTGGCTTGGACCGTTGTGGTCGTCAAGCCAGTGCTCTTGTCAAGGTATGCGCTCTTTCCGACTGGGGCAGTATCGATTATGCACGCCGATTGTTCGACGATATTCATGAACGAAGCGCGTTCGAGTTCAACGTCATGATTAGAGGATATGTGAATCATGAAAGTGCCACTAGTGGATCAAAGAATGCAGTCTTGTTGTACAGAGAAATGCAGGGGGAGGGTCTGTTTCCAGACAGTTTCACATTCCCATTTGTTCTCAAGGCCTGTGCCCATCTGTCTGATGCTGAGGTGGGGATGCAGATTCATGGCCATGTGTACAAATTTGGATTACAGGTTGATGCTTATGTGCAAAACAGCTTGATCAACATGTATGGAAGATGTGGGGACGTTAGGAACTCACGTTGTGTTTTTGAGCAGATGGGTGGCTTGAGAGATGTTGCCTCTTGGAGTACAATTCTTGCGGCTCATACTAGACTTGGCCTTTGGGTTGAGTGTTTGACGCTGTTTGAGGAAATGTGTGCTGGCAGGTGGAAGGCTGATGAGAGCTCACTGGTTAGTGTCCTCTCCTCATGTGCCCATTTGGGTGCTCTTGACATGGGGATGTGCATCCACTGCTCCCTGCTGCGGAACATTAGTGACCTCAATGTCATCACACAGACTTCACTGATCGATATGTATGTTAAATGTGGGCACATGCAGAGAGGAACGTGGATCTTCAGAAACATGCCGTGTAAGAACAAATGGACGTACAGCGTGATGATCTCTGGTCTGGCGATGCATGGGGAGGGGGAGAAAGCATTGTGGTTGTTCTCTGATATGCTTGAGGAAGGGCTGTTACCTGATGAAACTGTGTATGTAGGTGTTCTTAGTGCATGCAGCCATGCTGGACTACTGGCCGAGGGTCTCTGGTGCTTTGACAGAATGAGGTTTGAGCATTGTATAGAGCCAACCATACAGCATTACTGCTGTATGGTAGATCTGATGGGCCGTGCTGGGGAACTACAGAAAGCTTATGAATTCATCAAGAACATTCCTATGGAACTGGATGAGTCTATCTGGCGCAGTTTGCTGAATGCCTGCAGGATGCATAAGAACCTGGAATTCACAGCATTTGTAGGAAGAAACCTTCTTCAGATGGGTACTCGAAGCGCTGGTGACTACGTGCTCTTATCAAATATCTACACACAAGCACACAAATGGGATGAAGCAGCAAAATTACGTACGCAAATGATGAACAGTGGGCTGTCCCAAGTTCCTGGGTTCAGCAGAATCGAAGTGAAGAGAGAAATACACACCTTTGTTTCACAAGATGCAGCTCACCCTTGGAGAAAAGAAATATATGAGATGCTCCATCAAATGGAATGGCAGTTGAGATTTGAAGGATATTGTCCAGATACATCTCAAGTATTACTTTGTGTAGATGAAGAGGAGAAGAAGAGGGTGCTCAGGGGCCACAGCCAGAAGTTGGCCATTGCTTACGGTCTCATAAGCACAAGCCAAGGAGAAGTGATAAGAGTTGCCAGGAATCTTCACATGTGTAGTGATTGTCATATGTACACAAAGTTGATCTCCAAGATTTTCAATCGAGAAATCATCATCAGGGACCGAAACCGTTTCCACCACTTCAGAGAAGGGACATGCTCCTGCAGAGACTACTGGTGATTGCATGGTCTCGTAGCAGAGCTTGTGAATAGGATTAGTTCTTTGTTTGAAGGTATTTCACTTTTTTTATGATTCTGAAAATTATCTGAGATTCACTGTATATAGTTTTTCTGTCCAGTTGACTGAGAAATTAAGATGAACAGTTCATAGCTTTATGATAACACACCATTTCTGTTCAAGCCAAGATGGAGCAAGTGCATACACCAAACAACACAACTGCATTTTCAATTTGAAAAATTCAGAAGAGTAAACAGAAAAAGAGAATCTAATATTCTTGGTATTTTACATCCACTAAGGGGAGTAGAGATGGAATGATGGGAAGCAACTTCTTTCTTTCACTCTTAACTTCCTTTCCTTTTAACATAAATAATTTGAGATAGTTTGCAAAACACCAACTTGGTTTCCAAAACAATCTCCAAAAACTTTGATACAGTTTCAATCATTCATGATTTTTTAATAGGAGAAGAGATAATCCATAACAATCCAAAACTTTTTGTTACAAGAGAAAACCAAAAAGTTCTCTATTGATTTGTGAGGATTACATATATATAGGTATTAGACACCCTATGGATATATGGATATCCAATAACCCGTTTAACTATAAAATATATCTCCACTTATTCTAACACTCCCCTTTAAGCTGGAGCATACATATCAACCATGCCTAGCTTGTCACATAGAGACTCAAACACACCCACTGCAAGACTTTTAGTGAATATATCTGCTAGTTGCTCTGAAGAGTGCGTATATGGAGTAGATATAACTCCATTCATAACCAGGTCTCTCAAAAAGTGGCAGTCAACATCGATGTGCTTTGTTCTTTCATGAAAGGTGGGATTGTTTGCGATAAAGATCGCAACTTGATTATTACACCTCATAGACATAGGTACCTCAACATCACACTCAAGCTGCTCAAGCAGTGACTTCACCCACATCATCTCACACGCAGTCTAAGCCATAGATATGTACTCCACCTCTGCACTAGATTTGGACACCACATTTTGTTTCTTGCTCCGTCAGGTGACCAAATTGCCTCCCACATCCGTACAAAAATCGGATGTAGATTTTCTATCACCTCTATCACCTGCATATCCTGAATCTGAGTAAGCCTCAACTCTAGTGTGATTATTTTTTCTATATATCAGACCCTTTCCTGGCGTCCCTTTCACATAAGATAAGACCCGAAGAGCACCTATCCAATGTACCCTCCTAGGCTCATGCATAAATTGGTTCAAAAGACTAACTACATAAGAAATATTAGGTCGTGTCACCGTCAAGTAATGAGTTTGCCAATCAACCTACGGTATTGACCAGGATCCTCCAGTAGCTCTGAGCTGCTATCCCAAAAAGATGGTGACTGCTCGATAGGGGTGCTTTCTGGTTTGCATCGCAGAAGGCCTGTCTCCTCTAAGAGATCTAATACATACCTCCTCTGTGATAGAGCCATCCTACCATGTCCATATGTAAACTCGATCCCTAGAAAATAGCGAGACTTTCCCATGTCTTTGGTCACAAAGTGTCTGTGAAGATGAGCCTTTACCTCTGTAATTCCTTCGGTATCACTCCCAGTCACTAGAATGTCATCCACATATATAGCCAGTATGACACATCCACGACCTGTGCGCTTATAAAACACTGAGTGGTCCACTGCACACCTTTGAAAGCCACCATCAAGTACCACCTGGCTAAACTTCTCAAACCACGTCTTGGGACATTGCTTTAGCCCATAGATAGCCTTCCGTAATCTGCATACACAATTCTCTCCCTGAGCAATGTACATTAGAGGCCGCTCCATCAAGACTGTCTCAGTCAGATCGCCATAGAGGAAGGCATTCTTGACATCAAGCTAGCACATATCCTAGGAATTATTCAATGCAAGAGACAACAGCACCCGAATAGAATTGAGACGAGCAACCGGTGAAAAAGTTTCCACATAATCAATGCCATATGTCTGAGTAAAACCCCGAGCAACCAATCTAGCCTTGTATCTGTCAATGCTGCCATCTACTTTGTATTTGATAGTATACACCCACTTGCAGGTGACCACTGTAGCCCCAGCAGTGTGGGCCACTAACTCCCATGTGCCACGACTAGTAAGTGCCGCAATCTCCTCATCATAGTAGCCTTCTAATGTGGAAGAGAAAGTACCTCCTCGTAATTCTTGGGAATGGTCTGAGAATAGAGGAACAAGGCAAAGCTACGGAAACAAGGGTGTAGAGCATCATAAGATACAAAATGAGAAATAGGATAAACTGTACATGAACGAGTACCCTTTCGAAGGACTATAGGCATGTTTGAGGAACTGGTGGGCGGATTTACATCTGCAGAGGAGGGTGGTCCGTCGTGAGGAGGTCCTGGAGGATGCTGCTATCGACGATATACTTACAAGGATGAAGAAGCTGGTGGTGGAATGGCATGTAGATTGAGGATCAGCATGTTGCAACTCAACAACCGAGGGAACAGGGACAGACACACTGGATGGTGGAGGAACACTGTAATATGGTTCAGACTCAAAGAAAGTAACATCTACAGAAACATAATACCGATGAGTGGGAGGATGAAAACACTGATAACTCCTTTGAGTTCGCGAATAACGGACAAAAACACACTTTATTGCACGTGGAGACCGTTTGTCCATTCTAGGGGAAAGGTCCTGAACAAAGGCCACACACCCAAACACCCTCGGTGTCAGACTAAATAAGGTGGAGTCTGGTTGTAAATGACGAAGTGGAACCTCCCCACCAAGTGGGGTAGCAGGCATCCTGTTGATAAGATAGGTGGCTGTAAGTACAACATCAGCCCAAAGATGTTTTGGAACCTGCGTATGCACCATAAGTGTACGAGTGACATCTAGAATGTGCCTATGCTTACGTTCTGCAACCTCATTTTGCTGTGAGGTATGAGGACAGGATGTCTGATGGATGATACCTAGTGAAGCACACATAGAAGTGACGTTAGAATACATGAACTCAAGTGCATTGTTAGTTCTCAAAAACTTGGGAGTCACATCAAAACGATTCTTTATTTCATTAAGAAAATTTCTAAGTACATCATGAATATGATTTCGATCTTTCAACAAATATACCTAGGACACTCAAGAAAAATCATCAACAGAAACAATATAGTACCTATGACCCGACACAGACTGGATTCTATATGGACCCCACACATCACAATGAACCAACTCGAATGCTGTACTACTAGACGCAAGACGCAACTGTTTAAACGAAGCACGACGGTGCTTAACTAACTGACACGACGCACAATCAAAACAAGACATAGACTGCCACAGTAAGGCCTGTTGGAGCTTCTGATGAGACAGATGTCCCAATCTATTGTGCCACAAGGAAGAGGACTCAACAGTAGATACTGTAGAAGCTAAGTCTTGAGGAATCTTATCACGAACTAGCAGGTACACTTTATTTCCTTGATCATGGCCCAAACCAATCCTCCTCCCCGTCTGCAAATCCTGAAAGGTACAATGAAAAAGGAAAAAAGTCACACTACATTTGAGTTGTTTTGTAATAGCACTAATGGATAATAAATTTATAGGGAAATCAGAAACAAAAAGGACACTCTCTAGTGGTAACTGTGAAGAGGCGTAGACCACCCCCTCACCAGAGACTAGGCAAGTCCAGCCATCAGCAATCGCGACAGTCCGAATATCAGATAACTGAGATAATTGTGTAAACAAACTACGAGTACCTGACATGTGGGAGGAGGCACCAGAATCAATGATCCAGGAGGAGTCTCTCGAGGCAAATAGGGCACTAGTACCTGAAGTGCTGGCTTGTGTGGCTGTGGAGTCAGTGACTTTTAGCTGCTGAAGCCGCTCGTAATCAGCCTGTGATACAGTAAATGTCGGTGGCTTAGTAGTAGCAACAGATATAGGGGTGTAACTATGCCGGCGACAGCCTCGGGCTTGACGCGAAAGGCCAAATGCACGAGGATCAGCAAAGTCACGGCAAAAACAATAAAAATAAAAATGTAGGAGTCGTCACCTAGTCTATTAAAATGGAAGACGAGGAAAACCATTTAAAAACATTCAAATCATGCAAAATAAGCCAAATGGAAAAGTAGGTCATAAATCAGAAAATTAGGTAAGGATCCCTGTTACGTACGAGGAAGGGGTTAGGCACCCTCATGCGCCCGATAAATCGATCTTTCTATGGGTTTCTCGTTTGCTTATATGAAATGTCGGCTTCTCAGCCTTTTCTATACCCCCGAGGGCGATATGCCATGCTATGCTAAGTGAGAAGTCTCTTATGCTAAAATAAGGGTGCATGGAGTGCAGGGTGTGTCCTAATGCTCAGAAGTATCGCTCATATAATGGGTCAAACATTGATGCAAAAATATTGCATAAATAAGATCAAGGATCTAAGTACTTTGAGAGATTTTCATCCTTGCTTTACTACATGCCACATGTGATCTAACATGCATAAAAATATCTGAAAATAGAGTTGGGTCTTCCTGGTATATCAAGGAAGAAAACCAGAAGAATCCAGAAGCAAATCAAAACCAGAAAATATGCTAAAAACCTTGTGAAAAGATGTTGTGTGTAACAGAAAATAGGCAGGTGCGGTATAGTGCACCACCTATGTGCTCCTGTGTGGGCCAGACAGATGTGCCAAAGAAAATACAGAAATCTATGCAGTGCAATGTCACATATAAATGCATTTCAAAAAATTGTGCGATGCAAAATCCTTTGCAAACTCGAAAAACATACTTCGTAAATTTAGAAAAATGCAAGTATGAGAAGATTTAGGGACCTTGTGCTCAAGGGCTAATAGCCTCACCCTATTCATGCTAAATGAATGCAACAAGGTTCAGCCATGTCTCCTGGATCATAGGTTGATGCATAAGATTCTCCATATTAGAGTAAAGGGCAATCAGCCTACCAGAACTTAGCCATGGGCTGAAGATACAAAGTGTAAAACAACTTAGAAAACAATATCATTTGAGGCTGAAATCATGCATGCAAAATCATGAAATATCAAAGAATCAATACCAAAAGAATCAGACTCAAAGTCATCCGAGAAAACATACAGATGGGGATGCAAAAGAGGGTGATCTGCTCTCTAACCAGTCTGGTGCACCAAAATGGTGCGCCAGAGTGGTGCTCTGGTTTAGTGCGCCACTCTGGTACTCCAATTTGGTGCGTCAGAATGGTACGTCCCAGAAAATTTGAATCAGATTGTAGTCTGGTTCAGAATCTGGTCCAGATTCAGAGATAAGTGATTTTTAATAATTGAATCAGTTATGCAGGCGATAAAAACTGAGATATGATAAGATGCAAACAAATAGAAATCTCTCTTTATTTAAGTCCAAATCATGATAAATCATGGGTTATGGGTTGCATATACTTGCATGGGATCTTGAAAAATAGGAAATGAGAGAATAAACTTAACCAACCACATATGAATGATGAGTACATAAAGATTATATTTTCTACTTACTTCCTAGCATGTATGCTCATGAATCATGGTTCCTAGTGTAAGGAAATAAAGAGGAAAGACTAGTTTATAGACATGTCATAATGCAGATTTCTTCATTCCGATTTTACATGCAGAGTATCTTATACATGGGGTAATTTTCTCATCATGAATCTCATGTAAACAACAAGGAAAAAATCAATTTATATGAAGTGCATGGCATACTTTATTTAGTGTAAGAGCTAAGATTAAATATAAAAAGAAAAGAAAGGAACCTACCTTGTCCCAAGTGTTCCTTCTTAGAAAACCCAAAATAATATGATCCTTGTTACTTTTGAAGGACTGGAGATGCTTTAGAATGCAAGAGGATGCTCAAGAAAACGAGAATAGGTTGCTGAAATCAGTATATGGCTTGCTTAAGGTGCTCCAGTGGATCTAGATTTCTTGATCAGGGGTCCCAAATGGCTGCCTATGGGGGGCCTTATATAGGATTTATCAAGGGTAACCCCCATGGAATGCAGGCAGCCTCGTGAACGAAGAGCCTGGCGTAGATTCCATGGCATATTCGCTGGTGGAGGTTACAAACATGGGAGGTGGAAAGCTAGCAGCCAGCAGCCTGAGAAGTGGATGTGCGCCAGCTTAGTGCGCCAGTTAGGTGCGCCACTTCTGTGCTCCTGCTTGGTGCTCCAGTTAGGTGCTCAACATTGGTGCTCTAACTTGGTGCACTCTCCTACTTGTCTGGATTTCTAATTGGGCTGTGGGCCTGCTATAGGTTTAGCTGTTGGGATTGAGTTTGCCACATCCAAAGCAACATCTGGAAAATTCATCTATGAGTCACCTCAAAATCGGGGTGTCTATAGGGGGCCTCTGTAGTCATATTAGCCGTCTGAAGACGACCAATAATATCCCAGCATCGCTCAACTCGGTGACCCAACCGTCCACAGTGTGTACAACATGGCCGTCCTCCGGTATCGCCACGACCACGTCCTCCTCGTGCACCACCACGTCCACATCCACAGGTGGCCACCATGGCGGAAGGCTCTGACATTGTATGAGAAGTAGCAGTAGACACTCGCATAGCCTTGTTGAACGTGGTATGAAGATCTGGTAATACATCAGCAGCCAATACCTGTCCCCGAATCTGTGAACTGATATCTGAATTCAAGACAGAGAGAAACACAGCAACCGCTAATTCTTCACGATACTGATAGGCGGGTGATATCAACCGTCAGAGGCTGATGAATATCCAACTCCTCCAGTAAGGCTCGAAGAACAGTGAAGAGATCCTAAACAGATTTGTCCCCCTACCGTAGAGTGAAAAGCTGTTCATAAATCTCACAAACTTTGGAAATATTCTTTTCATGTCCATTGGTGAGTCGAAGAGTATCCCAAATCTTCTTTGCTGGCCGCAATGATATGACACCACACGCAACAGAAGGCTCCATACTGTTAGCCATCCAAGTAATAACCATCGCATCATCGGCCAACCAATCTTCATAAATGTTAGATTTGATATCCAGAGGAGGATCTGTAAGGTGCTTCAATTTTCTGTGTGCCAAAACAAATGTCTCAAAACTCTGAGACCGCAGATGATAGTTAGGGCCAGAGAGTTTCTCAGAGATACCACTCATGTTTTTAACAAACGAATCATGAGATGACATCCTCACTGATTTTCAGTAGCAAATCACAAATAGATGGTCTTAAAACGACAAAAAAAGTAGACCAATTGCTCACCACGGTGTGTGGATGTGACGTATCCACACACAACACCAACTGGAGACTAGAGAAGGGCCTAAAACATGGCCAGGAAGGGCTGGACTGCCCTAACAAGTGGACGGGAGAGACAACCAGGCATCACCGGTGACACAACATGCGCTGGTGACGCCGTACGGTCGGCGACTGCGGCGGAACAACTAGCTGGACGGTCGGCAGTGGACTGCAGGCCACGTACGGGCCTGTCGGTGGTGGAGGAGGCCTTGGGGCACGTAGGCGGGAGGTCTGGAGGCAGCGAGAGGGTGGGAGGTCTGGAGGCAGCGAGAGGGCAGGAGAAACACTAGTCGGGTTAGGGCGAGTACGGTGGTGGCAGGCGGCTAGGATGTTTTTTGTGGTTTCTCCCTGTGCTTTGGTACCATGTTATGAGAGAAAACCAAAAAGTTCTTTATTGATTTATGAGGATTACATATATATAGGTATTAGACACCCCATGGATATATGGATATCCAATAACCCATTTAATTATGAAATATATCCCCACTTATTCTAACACTTTTATTTGCTTGTTCAAAAATTTGGTTAGTCACTAGAAAATTAAATTGATAAAAACTTGTCATATTTTCGATTTTGAATTATGACAATTCTTTCACAAGCATATGAGCAGTAAGCCTAATACCATGATTTAGTTAAGCTTCAAACAAATATTATCTATATTATCAAAGAACAATCCTTCCTTAGAAATGGAAATCGGATTGGACCAGTCCTGGATTGTTAGGCTTGGCTAGTAGAAAAGTTTGGCCCATAAGAAACACCAGTCGGGTCTGTCCAGGCTCTGGTCGAGCCACAGGGGTGTTGAGCCCAAGGGCTTGCCCCACTAGGCCCACTTGAATAGGCTCAGTTTGGGCCTATTAGGAGAGCAAATTCATGTCAGGTCGGGCCGGTTTCAAAATTTCGTTAAAAAAAAATGCAATGGCTAGAAAACCAGCCGTTACTTGTTGTTGCAGCAACATTAATTTTTAATGTTGGGGTGCAATGTTGCATCTTAACGTCTTTTTTCTCCTTTCTTTTCTTCTTTCTCTATAAATACTCTACCATATTTTTTATTTTCTTCACATAAGTCACTCTTCTCTTTATTCTCTACTTTATTATAAGTCGACAACACTCTTATTCTCTCAAGTTTCTCATTTTCTCGAACTTTTTCAAATTCTCAAGACTCAAGTGAAGAATTTAAGTTTGGCTTTGGACTCTATCGTAATGTCTGCTCTGGTTTCCAATAACAAAACTTCTTTACTTCTAATTTTTTTAATTTCTCTACTTCTAATTCCTCTATTTTTGGACTTTGGGTTTTTTAAGTTAAAGATTTTTTTTAATATCAAATTTTTAATACATTATAATAGAAAATATAGAAAGTCATGATTATATCTCAACTCAAGAGTCAAATCAGTCTCAAAACATACAAATACAATCTACAACCACAAAAAAAACCTAGGAAATAAAGTTAATGGATTTGTGAACATGTAACCTTAAACCTTATAAATGACAATAGATGTTATTGTAATAATTGTAGTATAAGATAAACTTGTTGTAGACACCCCGATTTTGAGGTGACTCATTGATAAGACTCCAGATGTTGCTTTGGATGTGGCTAACCCTTGAACCAACGCTAAGCCCACAGCCCAATTAGAAAACCAGACCAGTAAGGGAGAGCACTTAGCTAGCACACCTACCTGGCACACTTAGCTAGCACACCTCCCTAGCACACCTAGTTAGCACACCTCCCTAGCACACCTAGCTAGCACACTTACCTAGCACACCTAGCAGGCGCACATCCCAGGCGCACATACCCGACGCACATCCTAGGCGCCTAGCCATTTCGCAGGCTGCGGGCTATTGGCTTTCCACCTCCCATGGCTGTTACCTCTAGCAACGAATATGCCATGGAATCTTCCAGGCTTTTCGTCTACGAGACTCTCTGCATTTCCATGAGTTACCTATGAGAAAATCCTATATAAGGACACCCATAGGCAACCATTAGAGGAGGTTAGAAACCTTGAGTTCAGCAATTCTGTCCTGAGCAAGCATCCTGCACGAGCTACTCCTTCGTTCCAGCAGCATATATTCGTTTTCTAGAGCACTCCCTTACGTCCCAAAGCATCCTTGGTCCTTCCAGAGCAACAAGGATCTCTTTATCTCTGATATTTCAAGAAGGAACATCTTGAGAGGTAGGTCTTCTACCTCTTCTTTCTCATTTAGATCTCATTTCAGAAACATGATAAAGCATGCTCGAAATCATACATATGGTTTGATTTATCCATATTTTTGTAAAGTTTTTATGATAAATATGTTTGCTCTCTTTACGAAATGATCTCCATGCAAGTCTATACCTCTGTTTGTCAGCATGTCTACTGTTATTTCTAGCATAGATCTGCATGAGTTATCTTCTTTTACTGTTTCCTTGCACAGCTCTTTGCCACGCACTCACATGTTCTTCGCACGTAGAGATATGCTTGATATATCAATTACATGTGTTCTGATTGGATTTACCCATATCATATTTATTCCCTGGCATTTTGCATGTTTTCATACATGAACCCATCATTTCATTTTAGTCTTAAATACATGATTTACATAATGACTCTTGATCATATGCATCCCCATCATGTTTTCAGCTTTTAATAATGGCATGAACCCATCTGCATTAGCATAAATCACTCTGTCTCTTTGCTGGGATGGATTCTGGATCAGGTTGCAGTCTGATCCAGATTCTCTAAGGCGCACCACTCAGGCGCACCTGTCCAGCGCACCACTTCGGCGCACCAAGCAGGTGCACCTGACTGGTCAGAGAGCAGAGCACTCGCACTAGCATCATTGTTTGCATGGCTTTATCGAAGGTTTTAAGCTGGTTTCTTTTATGGCTGATTCTCCGATACTTTAAGATTTCATTTGCATGTTTTCAGTTTTAATCAGATGGTTTTTCAATTGTTTTCTCTATTTTGTTATTCAGCCCTTGCTAGAATCTGGTAGGTTGGTTGCACCTTACTCCTACATGGAGAGCCTTGTGCATCAGCCCATGATCCAGTAGCATGGCTGAATCATGTATCCTTCATTTAGCATAAAATAGGTGGGGCCTTGCGTGAGGCTACTGGCCCTTGAGCGCAAGGTCCATAGCTATTGCATTTGCATTTCTTTCATTTTAAAAGCATGATTTCTGAGTTTTACAGAATGATTTTATACTGCAT